>PVKA01035200.1:0-17571 GCA_004027165.1 Ctenomys sociabilis
ATCACCACCACCACCACCACCACCACCACCATCACCGTCATCACCGTCACCACTGCTATGGTTTGTGTCTAGCTGTCCCCCCAAAGCCTCAGGTAGTCATGGGGTGGGGACTTCTAGAGTTTGTGATTAACTCATGATCCACTGGGACTACGTGTGACCCAAGGCCGGGATTATGAGTCTTAGTACTGCTGGGATTATGGGTGTGAGTACGACACACCAGTCTGGGGCAGAGAACCTGAGTGGAATATGAGAGACAGACTTTCAGTAGCGATTGCTCTTTGTTGTCATTGTTGCTGTTTGGCCTCCACGAACTGCAGCTCTCCGCCATGTGCCCTTCTGCCTTGGAGCCAGCTGAATATGGACTGAAACCTCCAGTAACTGTGAGCTAAATAAACCTTTCCTTCCTTCATTTTGGGTGTTGGGTATTTGTCCCAGCAACAAGAGAAGAGTAGCTAAGACAACCACTATCACCATCACCATCACCATCACCATCATCACCACCATCACCATCACCACCATCATCATCCCCAGTATGGGAAGGTAGAACCGGGCTACAGGTGAGACTGGATGAGCTATGAATTACTCATTCTTGAGCCCGGATAATGGGGATATGAGAGTCCACTATATGACACATTTCCCCACTGCACAGGTTAGAAAAGGAACCCTTTCAAGGCCAAGGAGGAGGCACCACTGCCCCACAGCTGAGCTCGGCAACCAAGTGACACCTTTGCACTTGGGCCTTTCATGGTCCCTTGCTTCCTCTTCCATTTGACCAACTGGTTATTTGTTTACTTATTTGGTTCAGGGTCTCACTATACAGCTTGGACTTGTAGTGGTCCTCCTGTCTCAGCCTCCCCAGCACTGGGTATGTGACACTGGGGTTCGCTGCATGGTGATCACTCTGCACTTTCCCTCCCAGCCCAGTCTCTCCCTCCTTCCCCAACCCCTTTCTGTTTCCCAAACATCTCATCCCTGCTTCCTACCCCTGTTTTTTCTTCACTCTTTAAATCATTTCTTTATCTTTTTTATTTTAAAAATTCTTTTTTTTTTGTACATTTCTATTTTTTAATCATTTCACATTAGAGAAAGCATGCTCTATTTAACCTTCTTGATCTGATTTATTTTGAGTAGCTTTATGATTTCCATTTTTCTACTTTATCACCTTCCCACCAGATAAGGGCGGGCTGGCTGTTCCTTCACCTGCGCTTTCCTCTTTGCCCGTCTCTATCCAGTGGCTTCACTTCTCTCCACTCCACCCATTTTCCAAACCTACCATTTACCCACTTACCTATCTCCCTTGTTCCTCAATCCTTCTCATTCTCTCTCCTTTCAAACAGATATTACACATTTATCTTCTCAGTGATTACTGCTTCTGTGACTGCAATTACGTAGACCCAGTTGAGAGGTTCAGAGCCAAGACATAGAATTCTGTGGTCACACTTCCTCCCCTGGATAACTTGTGCTCCACACAAGAATTAGTTGTCACATTTAATTCATTTGCTTAGTATTATCTGTACTTAACACTAATTCAAACCCCAAATCACCCTGAACCATGCATATACTTTCTGAGTATCTATAGCTCACCAACTTTTGAGTTGGTGAATTAGGGAAATTAGCCATCTCCTCCTTCATATACAACCTGCAAAACATAGCCAGTCACCTCTATGTGAACACTTGATCACAATATTTCCAAATTTCTTACTTTATCCCATAATGGAAATAGAATGGCATCAATAAAGATTTTAATATAGTCATCAGGATACAGAAGCAGGGCCGGCCAAATAGCTCACTGGACTGGGCGTGGTGGTACACACCTGTAATCCCAGCTCTTGGGAGGTTGTAAACAGGGGGATCACTAGGAGTCTGATCTAGTAGTGAGACCCTGAACACCCTGTAGATCCTTCCCTAAAATACAAAAAACAAAGATACAGGAGCTGCTCTACTAGTTGTGGATTTCCATTGCTTTCCTGAAGATGTGTGCTTTGCACGCTGGAGCTCCAAGACAGCGAGCTGCTTCAGCCCCTCTATTGTGATGGGTCATCAGCAGCCAGCAGGACGTTAGCATGTGGCAGACACATGTTTGGCTGGCATATAGCTGGTGCCAGTAAACATTTGCTAAATTGATTTCCAGTATACTTTAAGAAACACTTTTTTTAAAATGAAAACTCAGTGGCACATGATTCTCTATACCTCTAGAGCAACTAGTTTGCATCCAGCAGCTCCCAGTGAGACCCTCTGAACAGTGCTCCAATCTCCCAGGCCCATCACAATAGAGGGGCTGAAACAGCTCACCGTCTTGGAGCTCCCGGTCTGTGGGTGGAAGCGTACAGAACACACGTCTTCACAAAAGCAATGGAAATCCACAACTAGTAGAGCAGCTCCTGTATCTTTGTTTTTTGTATTTTAGGGAAGGGTCTACAGGGTGTTCAGGGTCTCACTACTAGATCAGACTCCTAGATAGCCAAATGTGATAGCGCACGCCTGTAATCCCAGTACTCAAGAAGCTGAGGCAGGAGGATCACCATGAGTTGGAGGCCAGCCTGGGCTACAAAGTGAGCTCAAGCCCAGCCTGAACCACAGAGTGAGAGAGACCCTACCTCAAAAAGACAAAGTGCAGACAGGCCAGATAATGTGCTTGCCCTTTCCACATGGGCACTGGAGCTGCCACACACACACCTTGCTGCGCCCACAGTCCTCATCAGCTCAGGCCTTGCTCAGAGTACTCTGCCTCCAGTCCCTCCCCTCAAGGAGCTTGAGCAGGCGGAAGGGGCCTCACAGCCCCTGCCCAGCTAAGGTCACCAAGCTAAGAGCTTCGCTGGCATGAGCGCAGCACTGAGAGCAGAAGAGCAGGCAGATGGTTAGGCCTGGAGAAGGTCCAGGCTTTGAGGGACAAGTAGAAACCTGAAGAGTTCACCAGGTAGGCGCAAGGGCCCCTGGGGAGCAAGTCTTGGCAGACAGCATAACAGAAGCCAAGGCCTAGCAGTGGGAGGCCATGCTCAGGTTAAGCTCAAGTTCAGAAGCTAGGGAGCGGTGGGGGCTGGATTATGAGGTCAGGCTAGGGAATCCGGAGTCCTCCCGAGAGTAGCCCCTGGTGTCCCCCCCAAAGAACCAATCCCTTCCCACCCCTGCACGCTGGCACCCCTCTGCACACTCTTCCCCGAGTTCCCTCTCAGCTCAGGGCTTGGGCAAGGACTTTGACTGCTCCCTCTGCTGAGAATGCTTCTCTCCAAGATGGACACATGCCACTCCACCATCTGTAGGGCTCTGCTCAATCATCAGCCTCTCGGGGAAGCATCTCTGAGCACCCTCTACATCATTGCCTCTTCTCCTACATGCCATTTGTACTAAGCATGGGGCCACTGTTCATCTCCCAAACTATGGCATGAATTCCGTGGCAGGGACTTTGTTTTATGGACTGCTGCATCCCCAGCACCTACAGTGCTTGGCACACAGAGGGATCGAGATAAATAATTGATCAGTGAATGAATAAGAGGTACCTGTAATGCTTGAGTGATTTGTGTTGTTTATTTCTGTCCCCTCCTACAAGATTAAAAATTGATATGAAAGGAAAGATTGCACTTTTGGTTCTCTATCCCAGAACCACACACAGAACTGCACAAGGCTGGTACTTGGTAAATATTTGGATAGATGGCTGGCTGGCTGGATGGCTGGATGGATGGATGGATGGATGGGCAGGTAGAAGGTAGGTAGGGGGATGGATGGATGGATGGATGGATGGATGGATGGATGGATGGATGGGTGGTGGGTGGGTGGACAGGTGGGTAGCTGTGCGGATGAGTGGATGGATGGAGGGAGGGAGGGAGGGGGGGGGGGGTGGGTGGGTGGATGGATGGATAGGTTGACAGATAGTGGATAGATTCCATGAGTAAGAACCATTGAAGGTATAAAATGAACTGTGCAAAGCTCTGCTTGGAGAAGAGACACAGCAAGCTCAGAGTTCAAACAGGAAGTTCCACCAGTGTCCTCATATGCCACACTATGACCTCAATGAGAGGTCAGTAGAGTTGGGGGCAGAGTCCAAAGACAGGGCCATAATTAAGTCAATAAAACTCAGGATTAGGTAGAAGTGCAGATGACCCTGAAACTTTTGTTTACATGACAAGAGAAGAAGCTGTGAAGGAAGAAATTTGAGAGGGAACAGCCAGATGGAAGGATAGCTGGGAAAAAAGAGTGGAATCACAGGCACTGGCCAAGGCCAGGGTGCTTACTCACTCATTCACTTCATTGAGCCCTGGCCATGTGATAGGCACTTGCTACATGCACAGGCCCAGGGAGCTGCAGTGCCAACACAGGCCAGGTCTGTGCTCTCAGAAACCTAATTCCAAAAAGAAAGGCAGACAAAAGGCAGGTTATCAAACTCATACAAATAATTTCTAGGAGAGCACAGACTGTGAGGAAACCACTATAGTATCATAGGAACTTGATGTGGGGACATGGTCAGATGTGGTAGGTGAGGGAGGCCCTTCTAAAGAGGTGGCTTTTGCTGCAGTAAGATAGAGGACCGAGGTGATAAGCCGGGCTCTTCCATTTTCCTGGACAAAACCATCTGCTGCACCAGAGATGAGAAAGGTCCTCAGGTAAATGGAAAACGTCAGGCTACCTGCCACAGGGAAGAAATGGCAGGGCGAGGGGCAACTATGGTGGGGCTCCCCACTGAGCCTGGAAACCATGCATGTCAGGGATCCAGTCAGTGCAGAGCATATGTATATTTTACAGATATTATATATTGATGAACCTTATGCCCCTGAGCTAAAATGAAGCCAACACCAATGTCCTAGTACTGATCTGGAATCTCTGTTCCTACTTGGTATGAGACAGGCTTGCTAGAGTGTTTATTTGATTTTAAACAAGAGTGATGGGCTGTGCAGGTTTTCATTTCTTGGTTTGACCAGACACAGCCCCACCTCCACCCCTCCCTGCATCCTCGTCACATTGGTAGTGTCTCTCCTACATCCTCCTGACTCAAGCCACCCTTGCAAGAATCACCCCCCAACATCCATCACGCTCCACCCTTGCACCTATGAGGTGGGGTCCTCACCAAAATTTTCCCACAGGTACTTATTACCATATGCTTTATTACCACTCCCCAGGCTGGCTAATATCTGCTCTTCCTGTCTGAGGCCAAGCTCATTTGGATCAACAGAGGCACGTTGAGGTGTCAGCTCCACCTCTGCAACAGAGCAGTCCCAAGGAAACTATTTAAATTTGGAGTTTCCTCTAGGATGGAAATACTTTTAGCTTGGTGTAGTGGCACATGCCTATAATACCAGCTATCCAGGAGGCTGAGGCAGAGATTGCAAGTTCAAGCCCAACCTGGACAATTTATCAGGACTCTCTCAAAATAACCTAAGAAGGGCTGAGATCTAGACAAGGGGTAGAGCACTTGGAAGGGGTCTAAAGCCCTGTAGTTTTCTCATCTATGAAAAAGCTACCACTTCCTGCATCCTAGCACTTCTGGGAGTATTCAATGACTTAAGGGGAATTGTATGTAGCACCCTAGACATCACTGCTGTGAGGTACAGGGGTTCAAGTGATGGTAGCTGGAATAAGCATGGTGATTACTCGTCTTAGCTATGTTTCTCTCATTTCTAGGACAAAACACCCAACCCCCAAAGTTAAAGGAGGAAAGGTTTATTTGTCCTACTCAGTCTGCAACCAGCTGGCTCCAAGGCAGGTTGGCCTGGCAGAAGGGCAGCCATTCATGGTGATGAAAGACAGCAGAAGCAACACGGGAGCCTGGCTGGTCCTTCTGCCCCTTTTATAATCTGTTCAGCCTGATGGGATTAGGGTGGTGCCAGTGTAATCAGTGGCTCAGTCCCCTACTCAGTCATAGCACCCTCAATCCCATCCAGGCACCACCAATCAATCACACAGCCTTGACCCAGCCTCCTCCAAAAGATGCTCCCATAAAAGTGTGAGAGGTTTTGGGGGGATGTCTATACCCAGGCTGTAACATTATTATAGAAGGATGTTTTCAAGTGGGAATGCAGTTTCAGGATGGAGCTTCTGTTTAGTGTGTTCAGTCCCTGGGCCGATTCCCAGCAGCCCCACCCCCACCAAAACAAAGGCTACTGGATACTGATAGTTATCTTAGAAGTCAGTTTACATCTTAGAGTCTTGCAGTCTCAATTCACAGTAGTGCCTGACCTACCTGGACCTTCAACCCACAGAAAGCTTCTGGGGAACTTCACTCTCTAGTCTTTAGCATCCCCTCAGGGCCTCCCACCGGAGGACATAAGTGGCTCTGGGCAGGGTAGTCTGCAGAAAGACTGATGCTCTCTTCAGAAGGAAGGCACCCTCTCGCCTGCATCCCAGCTTCTGCCCCATCAGCCAGGACCCCTGGGCCTAGAATCCTCATGGCACTCATGGACCACCACTGGGCCTGCCACTGGGCCTGTGTTCCTGGATTTGGAGGGCAGGCAGAGCCTGAAGAACTGAGCTCCTGGGCATCTTGCCCCCCCAGGCCTCCTTGTGTAAGTGGATTCTCTTCTTGCCAGACCATGAGACATCCAGGCTACCCTAGGGGTCTCCTCTCTGTGAAGAGGAGGCAGAGAAGCCTGCATGGTCAAACACAGGTTCTTCAACCATGGAGCCTCAGAACAGCTTTCCATAGGAGTTTTGCCTCCTGTCTCATGTTGCAAAGCACAAGAGAAAAAACTGCCCAGTCCTCTGTAATGTGGCTGAAGACAGAGCTCACAAGAAGGAAGACCCAACCCGGGCCCAGCTCCACCTCTGTGAGGCCCCCGAGCTCTCTCAGGCCTTGCCTGGCCTCCACTGTTGCAAGACTGCAAGACGTCTCCCACATCTATTGCAGCCTGCACCATGCTGTCCACAAGCCAGACTGAAGTCAGAACGTTCCCTCCCTGGTCAGCAGCTGCAGCGGTAGTGTGGAAGCTTCTCTGCTTCCTCTGCCCATCCTCCCCCCAGCTATTTCATTCCATGGACATAAAAACACAAGCATTAGAGAACGAAGTCTTAAGATCTGAAAAGATGTGCCGACTGAGGACTGTGGAAGTCAGTGTCAGAGTTCTTTGCACTACCCCACCTACTTTTGTTGGGTCCCATTTTTCCACAGTAAAAAGCCACTGTAATAACAGCAAACCCACCTGACTTTCCCCTCACCCTCATGCACTAATTACTCATTTTCCTGATGGATCTAATAGGCCCTCTAAAGGTACCATCCCTTTGTTTTCTTTTTTAACAACACCTATATCTGGAAATCCTACTAATCCAATACTTTTTACCTTGCACACTGAAAAAAGGAGGTGTGGAGCAGCAAGTCCTCCCTCGGTGCTCCAGGATGCTACTGGACACAAAAAGCTCCCAAGGTTCAAGTCAGACCTGTACATTCCCTCCTTAAATCTGGGTCATCTCTAGTGTACTTAGAGCCAGCGTAAGCACTATGGCAATAGTTGTTACACTGCACTGTCTCCTCTCAAAGGAAACCTTGCTTTTGCACACTGGACCTAAACAGTTTCCCTTATTCTTCTCTCTTATATCTTCCTAAACTTGCTGACATAACACAGACCCATTTTTATTTGTATATTTATGGGATTATGTGATTAACGTTTCTCTCCTGAAACGAACTGTAAGCTCTACAAGGAGAAGATCCACATTGGTTTCCCTTACCATTGTGCTTCCAGGCCCACAACAGCTGATGCATGGTGCATGCTCAACAAACACAGGATAAATTCCCTGTGTACTGCACGAGCCCTGGGAAAACAGGCGGTGAAGAAGAAAAGTGACACACAACCACAGTAGTTTGGGACTCACAGGATAGGACAGCATGACATGACATGCTTTCTCCTAGACATGGACAACTAAACAATCTTTTTTTCTTTTTAACATCAGACAGGTAATGTGCCCATGTCATAACAAGGTTTGAAGGCAGCACATCTAATGCATAAGGAATGAACACCCAATCATCACGCTCATGAACCCAAGGATTATGAACAATCTTCTTGACTGTCTGAAGGATGGCTGGCAGTGTACACCCCAAGACCTCATGATTTCTTACATAGGAGCATCTTTGGGGAACTGTGCTCACAGAACCATGAGAAAGTGGCTTTCCTCCTGGGAATGAGGAGACCAGAGAGGGCCAGGGCAGGGGAGATAGACAGACAGACAGACAGACAGAGTCTTCTCAATGTCCTCCCTTTTGTCTCTCTGAAAATGCTACTTTGTCCCTTCTATCAGCCTCAGAGGTGACGAGGAGAAGGTCACAGATGACAAGAATCACCCTCTCTCCATCTGGAGCCACTGAGAAGGGAGCTCAAGTTATCTTTGAGCTCATTCTTTCCCTGAAGATGAGTGGGGGTAGGGCAGGCAGAAAGATTTAGAACAGTTGATTCAGGGTATCTCTCTGCTTTCTTATCAGACACATGCCCATTCAAGGGATGTAAAACAAGCCAAGGTTAGGATTCTCTGACCAGGCTCCTGAGCCCATCAATTACGCCATGCACAGAAAACTTTGGAAGGTTAAAAATAACAGAGGGGTCTGGTGTTTGGAAGATCTGGAGCTTGGAATGCCAGCTTGTCAAGCGCAGAGCCTACCAGATGTGTGTTCCGGGAGCTGACGCACACGCCCAAGCCCGCAGGGTCACATTGCAGATGCGCAAGGTACCCTAATGATGAAGTGTGGCTGCAGAGGCTATTCAGCCTCCTCTGGCTGGGAAGAAGGGCAGAGTCACCGGTGCATCCCCAGGGAGGAATTGGCCATGCATGACAGAGGAACTGAGAACAGTGGGGCAGCGGCACCTCTTCTCATGGGCTGCATTCCTGTGTCTGCAAAGGGTGGCATCTGTGAAACCCCTGCTCTTTGCAAGGACCCAGCATCAGCACCAATTCAACAGTGTGAAGTCGGACTTACAAACATGTAAGTCCTAGTATGCTGGGAAGCTGAGGCAGGAGGATCACAAGTTCAAGTCTGGCCTGTGCAACTTCAGGATTTAGTGAGACACTGTCTTGAAATAAAAAATAAATATTTGGAAACTCCTCTTTGCTCAGTGCAAAGATCTGGAGTCAATCCCCAGCACCAAAACACAAAAAGAGAAAAACTCGTAGAGTTCACTCTGTAAAATAGACAATACCCTGTCCTAGGAAGGAGGGATTTGAGAAAACATAAATAAATAATAGTGTATAATAATCATCTCCCAGACCAAGCATCCAATAGATGAATCTTTGTCAAAGTTTCTTCTATAGCAAATGTTCTGAGTAAAAGAAAAGTAATAATAGTATAACATTATTATGGTTCTAGAGGTTTTTTTTCTGAAACAAATAAACAATCTCATATTTTATTTCTAGCTCAAAAAAAAAAAAAATAGAATGTTCCCTACTTACTATCTCATTTTCCTAAAGATGCCAATGTGGGAGGAAGAATCAATTCCTGCCTTTATTTCACAGATGGGGAAACAAGGTCCCTGCAACCGTTTACGAGAGGATGACACGTGCCAGTCCCAGCAAAGGCTCCTTCTTTAATTTCCTTAATCCTGTTGACAACTCTCTAAAGGTAAGAACTATCACCCCCATTTTATAAATGAGGAAACTGAGGCACAGAAGTTAAAGATCTGCCCAAAGTCATAGGAGTTGAATCTGGCCCCAGACTCAAGCTGCTGAGCCCACACATATACCACAGGCACCTG
The DNA here is from genome assembly GCA_004027165.1 of Ctenomys sociabilis. NCBI lineage: Eukaryota > Metazoa > Chordata > Mammalia > Rodentia > Ctenomyidae > Ctenomys > Ctenomys sociabilis. Next base: position 9,663 of record PVKA01035200.1, read on the forward strand.
GAAGCTGGCCTCAAGGGTGGAGGCATCCTGGGCTTATGAAGACTGTAAGCCTCCAAGGCACCTGAGGCTCAAACAACAGCAGCCTCTGCTGAGGGCCAGCTCTCCACAGGACAGCCAAATTGGGCCCTCCTAGGGTACCTTTGCCTAGACACGGCTCCTGTTGCTCCTTCCTAGATGGGGGCACACACACACACACACACACACACACACACACACACTCCCATGTAGCCACTGAACCTTTCTGTGGTCCTCCTCATGATCCGTCCCACCAGGCCATCTTCATCTAGAAGAGGAGAACCCGTAGGAGGTCACAACAGCTTTCCAGCATGCCCTGCTTACCTTCCTTTGCAGGCCAAGTCCCTCACCTCTACCTGGTGTCCTGTCCCCGGCAGCCTCCTTGCAAAAGCCTTCTCCTCACAGTGGTGGGATCTGCCTTCTCTGTTCTGATTTTGCAGACCCTCATGGCACGGTGCAGCATGACCAGCAGCTGTTTGCTGCCACAGATCTCTTTTCTTCTCCCAGGTGCATGTCTGCCATGTGTAAATGGTGTCCTTTCCCTCATCTCCTCCCCCAGCTCCTATACTCATAAGAGCCAATGGGCCTTTCATGGGGAAAAAACTGGAATAGTTTTCATTTCCCTCTTTAGTGCTTTTTGGCCAAAGTGCTACCCATAGAAGAAAGGACAAAGATGTAAGTGGGGAACAGACAAGGGCCAGAGGTCAGAAGGAAACCTAGGTCCTCCATCTAGGACTATAGGGTCCTGGAAAAGCTTACTTCTAAGCTAAGAAATGAAATAAGAACAGAAAACATGTGCAAAGAGTTACCAGTGGGCTTTTTTCTTCTGGGAGACTAAAATGCTGCAGCACAGAAAGGAGGAGCAAGGCCAGGACATGGTTCTCAGAGAGGGATAGAGATTTTCTCAAGCACTCCACATCTCTAGCAGCTTGTCTGGGAAGCAAAGAAGACAGGCAATGGGGACAGAGCTGGGAAATCACAGAGCCGATGCCACCAACCAGGGCGTCTTCGTTCTGTACTTCTCAGGAATCTGAACTCTGGGCAGGGAGGAGTGACAACAAATGACAGCCAGCAGCACGACGGGCACTGTGGGGCTCTCTCAGCTTGACAGATCATGAAATTGTAAAACAAGTGTGGCTCCAAGGGCAGCAGGACATAGCTGAGTCTCCAAAGAGCCCCAAGCCAACCAGGCTCCATCTGTCCCCTGGCAGTGGCTGAGACCCCCAGCCCCAGAGGGGAGAAACACACCCGCTGGTGTGCCCCAACCCAGGCACGAGGGGAGCTTTCGAGGTGGTGTAGAACTTGCAGATCCATGTTCTGCCCTGCTCTCCCAGACATAACTGACCTAAAATTGAATGGTCAAACCTGTTTCCCAGGCCCCAGAGATGTGTGTAATTAGATCAAACGAGGACAGAATATGTATAAGTATCTGTTATACTGGGATGGCTGCCCAGAAAGGAAATGAGCACCAGGACCCAGCCTGCCCTGGACACACCCTCATTGCTGAAGGACTGTGCACTGGGACAGAGAAGAGTTACTTTCCACGATAGGTGACAGGACTCTCTGTGGACAGAGACTCTTCCTCATGACTCTTCCCTACGGCCTCAGTTTTGTGCACCACCAACATTTCCACTGGCCATCTAGGCAGAGGGAGTCTCAAAATGCCAGGACCTAGGAGAAAGCTTGGCTCTGAGAGTCCTTCTTCTTCTCAGGTCCTTCTCCTCCCAGCACAGAGCCAGGCCTCTCCAGAGAGGCAGCTCCTTTCAAGTACCCCACAACACAGAATGAAATGGAGTAAGAAGATGTAAAAGAGTGATCACTGTGCCCCCTCAGTGTCCCTCCCCTCTGGAGACTTAAAGGCCCCCACACAGCTGGGGACAGTGTTAGGACAGTGAGTCAAAGTAAGTCATCATCCACCCAGGCACCCATACTGCAAAATTCTATATTTACAGTGTCTGCCCTCCAAAATGTATCCACACTTCAGGGGAAAAAAACAGAATGGTGTGTGTTGAACAGATGGTGTTGCCCTCCTATGGGAGACCCTGGAGGAGGCCATACTGCACAGAAAACCCTGCACTGCTGGCCTTCTTCTTAGAGAAGAAGTTGAAAATGCACGTCTGGCAACCTCAGTGAGCAAGTTTCCCAAGCAGCAGTTTGCCATACTCATAAATGTCTGGAAGCTCACGGCCACTGCTTTGAGCACCTCTTGCAGCTGTACAGGCCAAGGGTAGCTTGTGTAAATCTCATGATGTCTATACAAGTTTTCCTTTTGGCAGATTCTAGATGTATCTGAAAACACAGTCTGTACTCAAGTCCCCTCAAAGCTGGCAAGGACAATAGCTGCCTTACCAGATTTCAATCCCTAGCTAAAGAGCTATAGCACTCACATCTGCTGTTCCTGTCTTGAAAACCAAAAGAAGGCTTGCAGATAAAGCTTCACGCAAGCACACTTACCTAGCATGCATGAGGTCTTGGGTTAGTACCCTGCACAGCAGCAGTAATTATGTACATATATGTTTTCCAACATGAATAAGACCAAAGGAACACCTGTATAGATGCTCAGTAAAATGTGGCTGATTTATTAGTAGCTATTCACAAACCCTATATTACTTGGTCCCCAAAAGAAAGCCAAATAAAAGCATAGCATTCACTTCCCAAGGTGCCAGGGGGAAAAGCTGTTCAGATTTACATGGATGCAATGGGCAGGGAACAAGGGCTAGAGAGACGTCACTGTGCCCAGCAGCACCTCTCTTCCAGGCAAGAAACTCCAAGCCTGTATCTGCATCTGCTTCTTGACCCCTGAAATTGAAGAATCTGGGGAGGAATCCTACTGTCTTTCCCACACCGCTGCTACTAAGGAAGAAAATGAGAAGCAGTCAACTCAAAAGGCAGACTCAGGTGGGCAGAGCCGGGTGCCCTCCCTGCTGCAGTCCCTCCTACTGGCCCTCACCTGCATCCTAGATGCCTTCAAGCCAAGGTTCTAGAAAAGAAAGACACAGGCAGCTGCGGTTCTTGCCTTCAGAGCTGCGTGCTAGTAACCAAACCCAGGCAAGTGTTTCTGTGCCTGAGCTGGGCATGGTGACGCACTCCTGTAATCCCAACTCTCTGGGAGGCTGAGGCAGGATGACTCTAAATTCCAGCCCAGCCTGGATAACTTAGTGATTTAGTAAGACTCTGTCTCAACACACACACACACACACACACACACACACACATACACACACACACACACACACAAAGGGCTAGAGATGTAGCTCATTGTGAAGGCCCTGGGTCCAATTTTTGGCACTGAGACAGGGTGAGGGTGGAGGGAGTATTTCTATGCCTAAGGAAAGAACATGTGGGAGAACAGATATAACCATTACTATCAGAGTGCCAGCTGCCCTACTGGGAAGGGGTACTTGAGTGGTCAGGGGCAGGCAGCAGACACGCATCCTGTGCCCTGGGGCAGGATGGGGCTGGGCAACAATTAAACTGCCTGCCCCAGTGGCCACCAGCAGGGGAAGAAGAGACACTCGGTGGCCCTCAAGGAGCCTGAACAAGGTCTTCAATGCAGGAGCTGGATTGCCCCTACCTCCACATAGAGTTTAGTGCCTGACACAGAACAGCTAGGCGGCTTTTCAGGACTGGCAGAGCTGAAGCAAGAAAGGCACTGTGTGGAGGAGCCAGGGTACGAAGATGGCAAGAATCCACCATTCTCATCTCTAAAACGAACATCCTGTGCAAGTGTCCCAGGCACTGGGCTAGACTCAGGAACTGACACCTCTGTCACCAGGGCACATGGGAGGGCATTTCCCAAGCCTCCTGTTCCCAAAGCTAATCATGCTAAGGGAAATCCCTAAAAGTAGAGACAAGTCAGCCAGGGCAATTCACCACCGTTCCCAGACTGGGTTCAAACTTTGGTTGGCAGTTGCCTAGCAACGGGTAACCCTGAAGATACATCACCAAGCTGAGATGTCGGAAGGGCATTTTGTGGACACACTGGTTCTAAAATCTCAGCCCCACATGAGCCTGTTTCCCAAGCCTCTTTGGGGCTGTCAGGAGAAGCAGTGCCTTTGCAGCCCAAAGGATGGGGGAAGGGGGAGACAGGAAGGCATCTCAATGGCTTTGTGTTTCTCCACCACCTATGGGGCCACAGGCAGAAAAGGGTGGGAGGAGCAGGCGCCTCTGCAGAGAAGGCAGCAAGGTCCCTTCAGCTCCCCACTCAGATCCCACCCACGCTGCCTTCTGAGTAGCTGCCCAGCAGTTCCCAGGATTTTGTAAAAGGATGTGCAGTGGTGTGAAGGCTTGGCTGGGCCCATACCCAGCCCGGCTCTCTAAAACTGTCATGCTGCCCAATCCCCTGCGCTGGGCACAGTGGCACACCTGGAGTTTCCTCAAGAGACCAAGGCAAGGGGCCGCGGAGATGGCTCAGAAGAATAAGCACTTGCCTGCCAAGCTCAGGGGCCTGAGTTCAATCCCTGGCTCAGCAAAAAAGAGAGAGAGAGACCAAGCAGGAGGATTCCTAGAGCCCAGGAGCTCAAGACCAGCCTGCACAACATGGCATATTAAAAAAAAAAAAAAAAAAAATTAACTGTAGCGCTGCAATGGACAGGATGACAGACCCCAAACTACAGCTAAGAGGAAGGGCCAATTTTTAGCCAACTCTGCAGGGAAGCTCCCTCATTTGGTAGCAGACAGTTCAAAAGAGGCAAAGATGTCTCTCTTTCTAAAGCTCAGTTTTTGGTTTTGTTTTTTTAAGTGAAAAGCTCAGAAACTCCTTCCACTAAGGATCCGGTAAGAATGAGTTTCCTAAGACAAAAGTTTCTGGCCCAAACCCATCACACAGGCCAGCAGGGAAGCGGGAAGACTCGCTCCTTTGGAATCCACCATTTCTTGCCTAGAACGGCCTCAAGGGCAGGAGTGGGGCAAGTAAATATATCAGTCTCAAAGCGACCTGAGAAGAACAAACGCGGAAGTCAAACAACAACAAATAAGGCGGATATAAATCCAGATAAAATATTAAAATCATTAAATGGCTGCTGCTCCCTGAAGATTGGGGAAAATGAAGAGAGTTAATTAAAAGCAATCTCCATGCACTGCTGAGCCGGCCAGCCCTGATAAATCAGCAGCTGGGGCCGCTGGGCAGGGCAGACAAGGGGCTTCGGGAGGGGGTGGGCTGCTAGGGGAAGGGCTTTGGGCCCAGAGCCGCCTGTGACAGCGGATTGAACGCAAAGACTTAAGTTTCATGTTTGGTTAAATATTTCATGACCACTGAATAAAGTTGTTCTTTGGAGAGGAAGAAAAGGATCAGATAGATGAACAGAGCAGAGAGGGATGAAATAGTGGGTGTTGTATGCTAATCCCAGACCTGCCCACCGAGGGCTGTGGCAGGCATCTCTGACCCTGCCTCAGAGGCAGGTTTCTGGGTTCCTCCCTCTACTTGATCTGCAAAGGGAGAAGAGTCTTTGTCTTCCAAAAATCTCTACAAAACTTGGGGGCGGGGGCAGGAGAACTGGAAAACACAGTGCCAACCAGAGAAAATAAATGGGTGGGAAGAGATAGAAAAAATAGACAGGAAAGGTCTTCAAAATTCTCATCCTTAATCCAGGTCGGACTATGAACACAAAACTAATGGATCAGTAACAATGGTGGGAACTCTGCCCCCCTTTTTTTCTTTCTTCTTTACTTCCTTGCTTCCCTTTTTTCTGCAGTCAGATAAAGTTTATTATTATTATTATTATCATCATTATTAAACAAAAAGCAACCCAGAAATTTGAGGTCCCATCTGAGTGGGGAGAAGAAAGAGTGATTTCAGTGTGTGAGAAGAGTGGGCCTTCTTGATTCTGAGGGAAACCCTCAGCTCTAGCTGATGAAAATATAATCAAGAGAAATGATTGGGGGGAAGTATTTTTTCTCCTCCATAGAACTGGGATTGGAAGGGGAGTGTGTGCATGGGGAAACATAAGGAATTATGCATTTGGATATGCATTTTAATTAGGTGGACAGAAGCAGCCGCCTGTTAATTTTTCTTGCTTGTTTCCACTTAGCATTCATCACAGGCAGAACCACCATAGAGTGCTCCCACAATAATAGATGGTTCTGCATGGGCTAAGTCCTCAGGGAAAATAATTAGCAGGAGAGAATATATTCTCTCCACTCCCACTGCCCATCCACCCTGCCCTCCTGGCCGCCCCTCCCCGCCCCCTCCCAACTGACAGCAGTTTCCCTGGAGGCCTAGGGGAGAAGTCATCCTTCTGGTTTAGAAGCTTTTACTTTACTCTGCCAGAGAACAAGGGTCTAGAGAAAGGGAAAAAAAGACAGCAGAGAAGCCCTTTCAGGAGCGGAAGCTCCTAGCACAGAGAAGGAAGTTCCCATGCTCAGTGGTTCTAGTGGTCCAGCGGGCAGTCAAGGTTGGCCAGGACAGGATGGGGGTTATTCCAACCTTGCAGGACCCTTCTCACCACCCCAACAGCAGCAAACAAAAGTGCATGCATGGTTGCTGGTGGAGAATAATGGGAGAAGTGTGACTTTTTCTTTAATTTGCTTCTATAATGTTGTAGCATTACCCTATAACTTTGCAAAAAGATCAGATCTAAAGCATTTCCAACACTGGCAACCAAGGCATAACGTGGTGATTCTGAGGCCTGCAATCCCCCTCAAAGAGCCCCAGAGTCTACTGTTCCACAAAGAATCCGTTCTTGCTGCTGGCCCATATCAACAGCTCACCCTCCTTGTTCACTACCAGAACAAGCTCCAGTTCACTTCCTGGGCTCTCTGTCACTTGGTCATTGGGAACGAAGGAGGAGCCACAGCCCTCCTGCAGTCTCAGCCCCAATTCTCAGGCAAGTGCTCCAGGCTGATCTTGTGGGTGGACACAGTTCAGAGCTGACAATGGGAAGTAAAACAACGATTTCCCTTGGGCGCATCTACTCACCTGTGTCAGACCTGGTCAGTGAAAACAACCCACTGAGATCCTGGAGCTATTGACACATGGCTGGATATATCAGGCTCTCCAGAGAAACAATTAGACATGACAGGTTATGCCAAAAACATTCCACTTGCTTGGTTTCATCTTTAAAATAGATTTAATAGATTAGGTATCATTGACTCTCTTAGGGGACCTCACTCAGGTGTCAGAAAACTCATACCTCCCAGGAACATCTCACACTTGTAGTTTCTGTTGCTGAAATATTTTTGTGTTTATTTCATTTGGGTCCTGTGAGATAAGTAGGCTTGGGGCAGGACAGGGAGAAAGGAGATGCAGCCACACACACACACACACACACACACACACACACACACACACACACACACAAAGCCAGGCCTGATTCACTGTCTGGACTCTAACTGTCCAGCCTCCCAGGTACCCCTTCTCTCCTGTTGCCAGGCAATGCACCCCCATCTGGCTAGGGAACCTTCACCCCAAGCCTCAGCAGGTAACTTCCACTGCTCAGCCCCTGGCACTTCCCAGCCCGAACCCTGAGTATCACATCTTCCCCTGCCAGAAGGGAGTCCTTGCCCTCAGAGCAAAGCTTGTGGGGACCGTAGGTGGGAGGTGGGAAGTGGGAGAAGTGAGTCTCCGGGTCTCCTGTTTCTTGTGCTTTCACCCCTTCCCTCCCCAGAAAATGCCAATAGTATTCTACAGAAGAGAGGGTGAAAAAATTGCACGTTCATCTCCTTTCTCCCTGTCCTGCCCCAAGTCTGCTTATCTCACAGTATTCTAATAGTATTTTTTTAAATTTTAAGTAGAGACTGCCTGTAGTATCTAAAAATGTAGCTTGTACATTTTTTTTTTTTTTTTGTCTTTTTGAGACAGGGTCTCACTATGCAGTTCAGGCTGGCCTTAAGCTCACTTTGTAGCTCAGGCTGGTCTCGAACTCACAACAATCCTCCTGCCTCCACCTCCCGAGTG
>PVKA01035201.1:0-22825 GCA_004027165.1 Ctenomys sociabilis
AAAAAAAAAAAGTTCTCAAGGTTGGCTCAGACTACATAGGAAGACTCTGTCTCAAAAAAGATAGATGCTGGGTTTTTTTATCTTTTTGAGACAGGGTCTCACTATGCAGTTCAGGCTGGCCTTAAGCTCACTTTGTAGCTCAGGCTGATCTTGAACTCACAACAATCCTCCTGCCTCAGCCTCCCGAGTGCTGGGATTACAGGCCTGCGCCACCATGCCCGGCTTGATAGATGCTGTTTAGACAGATATAAATATATAGCAATAAGTGAATTATAATTGCTTATTAATAATTAAACTCAGAAAATGTAAGTTGGACTCAGGGGACTCCACGAGACAAGACCTGGATACCAGTTGGCCGTTCATTCATCCTAAGTATTTACTGGGCCCGGATAGATACAGTCACGTGCACACCAGGCAAGTATACGTTCCAGTGTAGGAAAACAAACAATAACCAGACATGGTCCTCATAGCTGGGAGTGTTGGCACATGTTCTAACCCCTGCGTTTGGGAGGTTCAGGCAGGAGATCACAAGTTCAAGACCAGCCCGGGGGTGCACGCACCCATTTCGACAAACAATAACAGAAAACAACAACAATAACAAGTGAATGTTCACTCATTTCCTTCTTTTTTTTTTTTTTTTGTCTTTTTTGAGACAGGCTCTCACTATGCAGTTCAGGCTGGCCTTAAGCTCACTTTGAGCTCAGGCTGGTCTCAAACTCACAACAATCCTCCTGCCTCAGCTTCCCGAGTGCTGGGATTACAGGCCTGCGCCACCACGCCCGGCTGCACTCATTCCCTGTTCTGGCGAACGCAGACTTTGAACCAAGTTCCGGAGCGCGGCCCGCACGGCTCCCCCTGCCCCGGGCGAGCGCACCTGGTGCCGGGCGAGGAAGGTCGCCGAAGGGTTCATAGGTGTCGCCTGCGCCGCGGGGAGTCGCGGCCGGCGTCACCTCAGAGTCGCCATGGGCCCGCTTGGCGCAGGCAGCAGCGGCGGGACGAGCCCATCGCGGCCTCTGCCCCGGGCCCAACCGCCGCCCCGCGCTGCCCTCGGGCCCGCGCCTACCCCCACCCCCCTGTTTTTGCGGAACCAGGGATTGCCAGGCAAGCGCTTATTCTACTGAGCTGTCTCCGTGGCCCCTTCCGACTCCCTTTTTATGTTTTAAATTTTGAGGCAGCGTCCTGCTAAATCTCTAAATTGTACACACTGGGCCCAGGCTGCAACGTTCCTGCCTCAGCTTCCCCGAGTGCTGTGCTTGGAGCCACGCACCTCCACTGGCCCTGGGTACAGCACTGTTCTTTACCCAGTGAAAGTCAATCAAGTTAAAGATTGTTTTAAAAAAAAAAAAAAAGATTTCTTGGAAGGACCCCATGGAACCCAGAGCCTCGCACATGATAGGCAAGCGCTCTAGCCCTGAGCTACATCCCACCCACTTTAAAATTTGAGATAGGGTCTGGCAAGTTGTCTAGTTAGCCTCCCATCGGGCAGCCCACCTGCCTCAGCCTCCACAGCAGATGGGATTAATGTGCGTGAGGCCGTGCCAGGCCGCCCTCTGGCTTGATGACTTAGGTTGTTGACATTCAGCCACCCTTCCTCCACCCAATTCAGCCCCAATCCCTGCCAGGTACAAGTGGCCCTGAGAACAGGGCTTGGCACTTGGATGGATGAATGAGGGGAGACAGACTGGGAGTTCTGGCCACTCTAGCAGGTCAGCAGAGAACGGGAGACACAGAAGACCGGAGAAAGGTATTTGTGTCCTTGATCATCAGTGAACTGTAGCACTTCCTCAAGCTTTTTACATGTTCCACAGTCCCCTCTTTTTCCCTTTTCCTCCTGTTAGGCAGGAAAGGAACAGGGTCAGGAGAACTTGCTAATCACATTGAACCCCTGGAGGTTGTGTGCTTCCTACAGCTCAACCCACTAGATAGGATCCCAGGAAAGGCCAGTCACCACCTCAAAGTATTTCAGTTATTTTCTGGCTGAAAATGAATTAGCAAGTGTATGTCCTTTGTTCATGAGACCGTCTGAAAAAACAGAAGATATTGTCGTGGTTTGTGACTAGATGTCCCACTAAAGCCTCATGCCGTCACAGGGGCAGATCCCAGAGGTCGTGACCGATTCGAGGTCCAGTGATGGGGTGTAGTGCTGCACAGACTGTGCAGGAGAGAGGCTTGCTCTCTCTACTCCCCCCTTTTGCTCTTGCTGTTTTCCACTGCCATGAACTGTTGCCCTCTGTCATAGGGACATCCTGCCTCGGAGCCGGCCAGATAAGGGCCGAGACTGAGTTAAATAAACCTTTCCCTCTTGAATTTTGGGCAGGGGTATTTTGTCTCAGCAATGAGAAAAGTAACCAAAACAAGTATCTTGCCTTGAATCTTTACTGGTTTGAGTGACATCTCCCGCCTAAGTTTAGAAGAATCAAGACCGTTTCTTAGAAATTAAAACCAAAGCAGCACATTTTCTCCAGTTGTTAAAAACGTATCAGCTGGCCATGGTGGTGCACACCTGTGCTCCCAGCACTCTGGAGGCAGAGACAGGAAGATCACTGTGAGTTCAAGGCCAGCCGGGACTACAGAGACTCCATCTCAAAAGCAACAAATCAGCTAGCCAGAGCCAGGTGCAGAGGTACACACCTGTGATCCTGTCTGGGAGGCAGAGGCAGGACTGCTAGTTTAAGACCAGCCTGGACAACCTAGTGACAAAGCCAGACCCTGTCTTGAAATACAAAGTAAAAAAAGGAGAGCAAGATGGGGATGTAGTTCCATGCTCTGTAGGGTGTCTCTGGGCTCAATTCCTCCATACTTTTTTTTTTTTTTGGCAGAATCAAGGATTGAACTCAGGCTCTTGTGCTTGCTAAGGAAGCGCTTATTCCACTGAGCCATCTCCCCGGCCCCCTCCTTAAAAACAAAACACAACAACAGCCAGCCAGGCTTTTATAATGAAAAAAATATACCCACAAACTTCAGTCTTTCAAGATGCTGAGCCAGGAATCCAAGTTTAACATCAATTTGGGCAGTTTAGCAAGACCTTGTGTCAAAATTTGGAAAAGGGCTAGGAGTGTAGCTCAGTGGGGGAGACCTTCTCCAGCATGCACAGGGTTTTGGTTCTATCCCCAATACACCAAAGAAACAAATACACAGCCCAGCTGGCAAACCAGCCCCTCAGCAGATGGCTACAGTAAGTCCTGGAAGTGCAGACAGAGAGGCCCTGGAAACCACTGTTCACAGGCAGCCACGGGCCCAGCATGGAGTGCATGCAGAGCACAGTGGAGAGGCCACGATGAGTGTGGCAAGAGGAACACAATGACTAGGTGCAAACTAAAAATCCCAGGGCTTAAAGTTCACCCCCACAGGTTTCCTCCAAAATAAAACAAAACAAAAAAAGCTTCATTTCCCAAGTAAAGGAATTTGGTAAAACATCAAAGGTAGAATTTGGGCCAGGCATGGTGGCAATGCCTGAAAACCCTGCACTCGGGAGGCTGAGCTAGGAGGATCATGTGATCTCAAGGCCAGCCTGAAGTGCACACTGAGATCCTGTTTCAAAAAGATGAAAAAAAAAAACATCTCATTTATGACCTCTTAGCATTTATTAGTTCATGTTTGTAGTACATGTCTCACAGGTGCTATCTTTTGTTTTTGCTGGATTACCATGGACCTTGCGCTTGCCAGGCGGCACTTACGCTGCAGAGTGCTTTCCCTGGCCTCAGGTGACACCATAAGCACAGCCGACTTGAGGCTCGACTCCCCAAGGTGCCATGTAGCCCAAGTTGGACTTGAGCTCAGGACACTGCTGCCTCAGCCTCCAAATGCTAGGGTCACGAGCATGAGCCATCAAGCCGTTTAGTTGAGACTTTTCTGTAATAACCAAAATGGAGCTTAAAACTGCTTGTCAGCATCCACTTTAAAAAAATGGATAAAACGCAACATACTAAAATTGTACCTGCATTTGATATTGCTACCTTAATCACAGCAGACTTTTTACAGTGTGGCAAGTCCACTGGAAGATTCATATGCTTTGTTAAAAAGTACTAGACTTTGTTAAAAAGCACTAGATGTGAATTAAAGGTCAATTTATGAAATACAGAATTTTAATTGGAAGTTGAAATGGTGCATTTTAAATGTCAAGTCAAAAATACACGTGTCACTTACAGGGACAACTCTGACTGCTAGCTGTCCATGGATTGAAATTGCATTTGCCAAGAGCTGTGAATGCTGTTTTTTCATGAAGTCACTTGTACGGCTATTTTCGAAGTAGTGGGCACGGACTCAAGGCCTTCACACCAGTCCACACCCACAGCTCTTTAAATTTTCAGATGCTCGATGTCCCTAGATTGCCCAGGCTGCACTCTTTATTTGTAATCCTCCTGCCTCAACCTGCTGGAGTGCAGGGATTATAGGTGTGCACCACTGCAGCTGGCCAAAGTCACATGCTGATACCTCATACAGGTACCAATCAGCACCAAAAGAACACATATGTAACATAGGCTAGCATCTCATGCTGGTCTTGAACTTGGGTTCTGTTGCTCCAGCTCACACATGCTGGGATTACAGCAGTACACCAGCATGCCTGGCAGGAAACGGTCTTAAATAAATCCATTTCACCAGGTAATCCTGAGGAGTTGTTAGTACAGAGTATCATTTTTAAATGTGTATCGTCATCTCACCTTTTAATTTTAAGAGTTTTTAACTCTTCAAGATTGTATTTCAATGGTGACGTTGATTTCACTTGTAGTTTCTCTACCCATCTTTTCTCCCACCTCTTCTCCCATCTCTCCCTGGCTCCAACTTAGTCCTCCATGGTTGCCCCCTCCAGAGGATTTTACCCGAGGCCTCACCATGCTAGGCAGGTGCTCTGCTACTGACCCACATCCTCAGTCCGTTTCACCTTTTTTTTTTTTTTTTTTGAGATAGTATCTAGCTGAACTGTCAGGGCTGCTCAGCCTCCTGAGCTAGGATTACAAGCATATGCCATCATACTAGATTACAATTTGTGGTAACACAAATTTTTCTATTTGTTGTACCTGAGGGAAAACAGCATACCTAATGTGTGCAGTAAGTCACTGTTTCTCTTGTAAGAAAGGCATGTTTTCTTTTTTTTTTTTTTTTTTGGGCAGAACCCGGGATTGAACTTATACCCTTGCGCCTGTCAGGCAAACACTTACTCTACTGAGCTACCTCCCTGGCCCATTTTATTTCTGTAGTGCATGTTTCAATTATTTGTCAGACTATGTATCAAGCATGGCTACATATTACTTTTAACTGGCTAGCAGAAGTTCAGTCACAGGGTGGATAGCTGGACATGAACTCCCGGGTTCTCAGAACAATAGTAATCAAAGTCCACAACAGGCTGAGGAGCCAGGTGAGTGAGTGGCACATGCCTGAATTCCAGCCAAGGCAGACTGAGACAGGATTAAGAATTTAAGGCTGGCATGGATGACATACTGAGACCATGTTTAAAAAAAAAAGACCCCCAGCACCACATGCCACACCAGCCCAGCCTCTGGGTGCACTGAGCCAGCAGCTACTGAGACTGGGCTGGTGGTGCAGGCCTGTAATCCCAGCGCTGGGGAGGCTGAAAATAGGAGGATCACTACAAGTGTGAGCTGTGCAGTGAGACCCTGTACCAAATACATTAAAAAAGAAAAAGTATTAAAATGAAATAGATCCAGTCTGTCTCCGCTGCATGTATCACAGCCGTGTCTTGATGTCTCTCCAGTCACACGAGGGGCCTTTTCAGAGGTGGCTGGACCTGCTCATATGCTGCTGCAATTACTCACTCGGCCCCGAGCAGCTTGGCACTGTCCTAAGCCCAGTGGTCTAAAGGGAGCACAAGAGGGGCAGAAAGAAGCTGCCAAGCTCACGCGGTGCCTCTGCCTGCCACGCACAGGACCTCTACCCACTGAGAGCCAAACAAACCTTTCCTCTTGACTTTCCATGTTGGGCATTTTGTCTCAGCAATAAGAAAAGTAAGATACAATGTTTCCATTCTTGGAAAATATCACCTTTAAATACATGCATAATGTTCTACTGTATCATGTATGACCCCTTCTTTAACCATTTTTCAACTGTTCATTTTTATCATCTGCAATTTTTGGATCTAACACTGTGATCCAACACTCTCACCTGTAAATTTTCAGTAAGACTCATTATTACTTCATGACAGAGTCAAAGCCGCAGCATACTGGGCCCAGCAGTGCACATGGCTTTAGGCTTTATCTACTTTCACCTCCAGAACAGCTTGAACTACCAACAGCAGCATGCTGAGATGGAATAGTGGACTCTGCTGGTAACAATGCAACAAATGAGTCTGACCCATCTTAAAATACCACACCAAAGCAACACGAGATTGGTCTGACAGGAAGACACATTGAACTCTTTTTAAAACCCCTCAGCTGCTGTGCAGCAACCGTCCAGCGAAAGTGCTCCCCACGGGGTCTGCAGTGCTGGGGCCGCAGGCGCAGCTCACTGGTACAACACTTGCCCAGCTCACACAAGGTTCTGGGTTTGATACTCTGCATAGCAAAGTAAGGGTCCACAGTGACTTGTCAAAATAATTAAAAAAAAAAAAAAAAAAAAGTAAAAAGTACCAAATGACCAATAATTTATTTGACTAAATTCTGACTCATGCATAAGCATGACAGTCTTCCCTGTTTATTAGACTTTGGCAATTAAAAAAACAAAACAAAACAAAAACCAAGCAGCCTTGTACAGAACAGTGAAAATGCCAGGATGAGGGTCGGCTACAGTTCACTGTAGGATAAATATATATATATTTTAAAAGCCTCTCTCCTGTTGGTCTTACAACTCTCAGTTCCGGTAATTAAATACAAGTTTCCAAAATCATTTCTTTACTTCTCCAAGATCTTCAATGCTGTCATCATCCACCTATAAATACAAATAATCATGTATCATGAGTGCAGACATAACAAAACAAAACCATGCCCCCAACCTCCACCACACATTCTCCACGCGCATGAATGTGCCCTATGCACTCACCTCTGGCCATTTTTCCTGAATGACCTCGATGATGTCATCTGTAAAGTCCCCCTGAATGATGATTTCATCCTCCCCTGTTACTGAGGCACCGCAGGAGAATTTTTGAGCAAAAAATCTTTGTGCTTCTTTAAGATCAATTTCTGTTTTTTTTTTTTTTTTAAAGAAAGGGTAGACTATAATTAGAATTGTGCATCAAAGACATTTTTCTATTTTGAAATTTAACCTGCATTTTAAATTCATGAAACAGATGGTAGTAGTGGGTTTCCAATTCCTTTCAGGATAATTAAAACTACCACAGAAGAGCTAATTCCTCATACATTTTTCTTTTCTGTTTTTTTTTTTTAATGTATTTAGTACAGGGTCTACAGGGTTTCACTACATAGATCGGACTTATAGTGATTCTCCTGTTTTCAGCCTCCCAAGCACTGGGACTACAGATGTGCACCACCATGCCCAGTCTCACTCGCTGTCTCAGTGCACACCAGGGGCAGCACAGCAGGCTGAGGATCGAACCCTGGCAGTTGCGCTCTGCCTAAGCAGACACTTTAGTCCGCTGAGCTATCTGGCTGGCCCTCCACATACATTTTTCAAGGTAAAATAAAAGCTCAATATATGAAATAGCACCCACACCACCCTGTTTCTACAGTTTAGAACAGAAAGAACCCAGAACATGTGACTTCCAGGCACTACACAGACACACACACTTCCATTAAGGAATGCAGTCCTTTGGTTTAGGCTCTTACAATAGAGAAACGGACAACAGAGAAACAGATCTTGTCATTGAAAAATGCAAACCAGTGATGCTTTCTAGCCTGTGCTGGGTTTCTTCAGCTGCTCTGTAGTACACTGAGCTGATAAATGCCAAGAAGCCCTCTGCCACTTTGCTCCAAACTCAGCTGAGACCCTGGGGTGAAAAGCGAGCACATCTTTCCCATAGCATCACTGTCCACTCCAGGCCGCCGGGCACTGAAGGCTCTGAGCAGCAGCCTAGTCCCCCAACCCCACCCCAATCACCCCCACGTAGGCAGAACAGGCCATCTTGCAAGCCCCTGCCAGCACTCCCACAGAGGGTGGAGCCGCAGCACTGGCATGCTTCAAGGAGAAGCCAACCCAGCCTTCTCTTTCTTAGACAAGCTCACCCAAGTGAGACTTCCAGAAAGGAAGTCTACAAAAGCTCTACATTTCTTCTTCTGGGTGTGGTGGTGCACACCTGTAATCCCCACATTCAGGAGGTTGAGGCTGGAGAATCACCATGAATTTGAGGTTAGTCTGGGCTATACAATATAGTGAGTTCAATAGCAGCCTGAACTACATAGTGAGACCTTGTCTCAAAAAACCAAAATAGGTCTAATTTCCTCCTGAATAGTTTTTAAAACTACAATTACAGATGAAGGTTGGGATACACATCTAGTCTCAGCTACTCTGGGACAGAGGGAGTCATTCTAGCCTAAACTAAGACCAGCCTGGGCAACATAGCGAGACCTCCTCTGAAAGGGGGGGGAGGAGAGAGAGCCAGAGAGAGAGAGAGAGAGAGAGAGAGAGAGAGAGAGAGCCAGAGCACACTTCATTTTTTGTGTTTCTCTGGAACTGGGAATTGAATTCAGGACCTCTCTTTTGCCAGCAGGTGCTCATGACACTGAGCTACATCCCTCACCCTGTTTTATGTGTTCTTAGTAAAAACAAGCCTTCATCATACCAGATAAGACAAGAAAGTGAGACAGTACAGCTCACACATGTAAAACAAATGAACATATTTAACTTGCAGCATGGCAAAGCAGACAGAAGCCTGAACTCACCAAAAGTCGCAAGGCCACATACTCTTGTCACATATTTCTTCTTTGCTCTGGGAATTTTTGCTATAGTGACCTTTTGTGGCACGGTCTTCTTTTTCTGTTTTATTTGACCCCTTCCACCTGTGTTTATTAAGAAAAACTTTACATTAATGTTTCATTTTCATCGTCATACGATACCAAGTCTTAAAATTGCCCAGCTCTGCACTAAGGCCTGAGGTACGAAAAGGAACAGAACACTGTCCCTATCCTCTAGGAACTCCCAGTTTAGCGCTCCCCTCCTCAGGTAAAAGCCTACTTAATTGCAATAACCTCCAGAAATAAATCACTCTACAGGGGAATGGCTTAATCTGCTTCCAGAGGCCAGAAAAGGTTTCCTAGAAGAGGTGACTTCTACGCTAGATCCTAAAGAACAAGTACTCAGATGAGGGGGAAGGGGTTGGAGAGGTCTAAGAAGTAATACTCTGCTGAGTATAATGGCACACACTATAATCCCAGAATTCTGTAAGGCTGAGGCAGGATGATCTCATTTTGCCTGGGCAACTTAGCAAGACTGTCTCAAGAAATAAAAGTGCTAGGGATATAACTCAGTGAAAAGGCCTGGGTTCAATCCCCAATGCCACAAAGGAAAAACTAAAAAGCACTGTAGGGAAATGGAACAAGTACAGGGATTGAAAATGACCAAAAGGGCCTCCACTTGGAAACCTCATTTGTCTTCATTGAAGGGCACTTATGGGTGTGCATCGTATGAAGCCAGAAGAGCAAAAGTGCACACAGCAGTCCACAAGGACTCAAAGCTCTGTAGAGACTGGACATTGGGAGGAGAAGCCAGCGAAAGGCCACAGGGATGAAATAACTAGATCTGTTTCATCAAGATCACTCTGTCCACAGTGAAGAGGTCGGATTTGTGAAGCACTGGGCCAGCAGGAAGGCCACTGGGCACTCATCTCCTCGTGCAGAAACTAATCAGAACCTAAAACTAATCACAGTGATAGTAATGGCTACCGGGCACAGGGTACAGAGAGGAAGGAGGAGAAAGAAGAACTTGGAGCTGACCAAAGGGGGCATAAAGGGAGACTAAGATGGTGCCCAGGTTTTTGGCTCACATGGTAATTCACACAGAAACTACTGAAACGGGGGTAAGGAAAGTCAACTCGACACTCGGCAATTCTGGCTTCAGAAGTGCTCTGATGTGGCTGGTGTCTCTGGGACCATGCATCCTCCCATCTGCAGGCACAAGCCAGGCACAGACTGGGGAACCACATGGGTAGCGTGTGGGCAAGGTAAGGGCGGGACACGGTCATCCAGTGGGTCTTGAAAAACAAGGAAGCATCTGGGTGGAAGGAAACAGAGCAAGAAAGCAAGAGGACAGGGACAGAACACGGCGACACACCCACTTGTAAGGGCCAGAAGGAAGAAAGGTCTACACAGAACACCCAGGAGAAGTGACAGGCAGGGCACCCAAAGAGTAAAATTGCCACAAAATCTGAAAGGAACACACTTCAGGAGAGGAGGTCAGATGCTCTTCTGACTTGGTGGTTACCAAGGCAGCGTTGTGGAATCTGAGCCAGGTTAGGACAGGCAGAGTGAAACAAGAAAGGAAGTGGGGAGTCCAGTCCTAGAGAAGACATCTGGCCGAGGAAGGAAGGGCGTCAGACAGATGTGGACCGTTGGGAGACTGAGCCAGGACAGGTGTGCATGCCTGTAATCCTCCCAAAATAAGATGCAAAATCCTGAAAGTCTTTATAAGCTCGCTGTAGTAATAGGAACATCAAAGATAAGATCCAGAACATGGAATTAAGTTTTTTTTTTTTTTTGCGGAATTGAGTATTGAACTCAGGCCCTTGTGCTTGCCAGGGAAGTGCTTATTCTACTAAGCCATCTCCCCAGCCCCTGGAATTAAGCTTTAGAAGCAAGAAATAAGTATATGCAACCAAAGTTAAGCTATCAGAAGTAATGATAAAATAAAACAATATACAGAATTCTAGATGGCAGGTTACTTTGTAATGTATACAGAGGGCAAATTAGCATGTTTTCTTAGACCTCACTTACTAATAAGGACAAACAGTACCACATCTAATCATTTTCTTGAGAAGATAATTTTGTAATGATAAATATGCAGAATTACAATAATAACATTTTTTAAACTTTGGAAACTTTTAAAATTTCTTCTATCAGAAAGTATGTTTGTATAAGTCAATATATAGATTTGTCTTACCTCTCTTTTGTTTTTTCTTTTCTTCTTCTTCCCCTACTGATCCTTGACCTTCACTAATTCCAGCTTCTTGTTTGGGTGAATTTTCTAGATATAAAAATGAAATTGAAGAAGATGAACATCACTTCATACATTAAGTAATCACTTCTGAACAAACTTATTCTCAAATAAGGAATTTTACCAACCAAATTGACATTTGTGAGGTAAATAATTACACTGCCATATTCATTTCCAAACCTCATTCTAAGGTCATTCTGGCGGAGTACTATGGTATTACACGTGCCCTAAGGGTCATGTGCTAAAGGCTTAGTTCCTGGGTGGCACTACTGGGAAGAGGTAGTCTTAAAGAGATGCCCTTCAGAGACAACAGGACCCCAGCCCACTCCTGCTCTCCCCACTTCCTGGCACTGTGGTATCTGCTCTCCCATGATGACCTTCCTCACCAGAGGTCCAAAACAACAGGGCCACAAGTCACAGACTGAACCCTCTGGATTGTGAGTCTGAAGAAACCTGACATCAAGCTGACAGAGGAAGTGATGGGCCTAGAAAATGGTCTTTGATAAAGGAGGATTAGAGTTTCCTTAGCCACGGGAAGAAGCACAAGCACTCAGGCCCAGCAGGAGCAGCTAACCCATCTTGTCACATCAATCTTGGGTGAGAAGGGCTCCTCCTCCTCACACACTTTCCCAGGATACACCATGGTCTCAGTTGGCCAGACCTAGGGCCAACAGCAGCAAATGACATTTCACGACTCAAACTCTCAGCTAACCTTGGGCAGGGATTACACAGCCACGGGCCCTTAAGTCCTCACTGGGTATACAAGTTTACGCATTGGAAAGAGTGGGCAACATGGATGCCCTGTGGTAGGCCTGTGACACCCCAGGCTTTCCCTTGCCCTGACATCGCTACTATTTATCAGTCTTGTGAGAGAAGCCATTAGCCTCAGCACCTTCAGGACATCCGTCCTCCACAGCCTGCCCTGTCCCTGGAAACAGCAATGCCATTCTTCTAGGTTCTTGGATCAAAACCTGAGATGCCTCCTTTTCTTTGCATCTCACACACAACCAGTACCTGAGAAAATTCTGTCAGTTCCACTTTCAAAATATATTCAGTACTTGAGTACTTCTCACCACTTCTATCCACTGCAACTACTTCGGCCCACGTCATCACAACAGGCCCTGTCTGCTAGCTCTGCTTTTCAGTCTGCCAAAGTAATGCTGCTGAAGCTTCTTCCTCTTGAACCCTCCATTCCCGTCTCACTCCATGAGTACCAACACTTGGTTTCTGTGACTTCCCACCCAACTCTTCTTCCCTTGGCTAACTGGCTCCAGTACAGGCCTCCTGGTTGCCTCTTTCCTTCTTTTTCCTTTTCCATGGTCCTGGAGACTGAACCAGACCCTTTTTCAGGACAGGGAACTGCTCAGCTATTGAAGACACCCTCAGCACCATGGTGCTGCTTTTGGTATATGCTAGGTAAGTCCCCTCTCAGGGACTTGGTGCTAGCTATAGCCTCTGCTTAGACAGCCATGTGATTCATTTCGTCAGTTCCAAGTTTTCAATCAAATGCTATTTAGCAGAGCATCTCAGGTCATTAACTAAAATTTCACATTCCCTCCTGACAATTCTTACCTTCTTCCTTTCAGCTTATCATTATCTATAATTCATTATTTATAATCATTATCTATAATTCCTACAGAATAGAGCATTTGCTCATTGCTTTTCCTCAAAACCCATAATAGTGTACAGCATACAGGATGCTTACAATAAACATGAACATACATTTCCCCCTAAATCCTTAACTGTTTTTGATAGCAAAATGACAACTTAGGTCTATTCCACCTCAAGACAGACTTAAAAGAGTTGTTTTTTCTTATTTTTTGGTCTTTGAAAAAAAACCCTTTAGGGCTGGCCAAATAGCTCAGTGGATTAAAGCGCTTGCCTAGGCAGACAAGGAGCCAGGGGTCCAACCTCCAAGCCTGCTGTGCTGGCCCCGCCCTGGGGCCTGCTGAGATTAAGACCAGGCATGGTGGCGTGAGTTTATCATCCCAGCACTCGGGAGGTGTAAGCAGGAGAATCACTGAGTCCAATCTACGTAGTGAGACCCTGCAGACCCTATAGAATCTGTACTACATATGGAAAAAATTAAAATTAAAAAAATATTTTATTTATGTATTTATTTGGTACAGGGTCTCATTATAAAGATCATGCTCAGTGATCCTCCTGTGTCAGCCTTCCCCAGTGCTGGAATTACAGGTGTGCACCACCATACCTGGTTTCAGGGCTGGCACAGCATGCGGTACCTGCGATTGAACCTGGGTCCTTGCACTTCCCAGGCCAGAAGTTAGACCGCTGAGCTATCTCCCCAGCCCTTTTTGAGACAGGGTCTCATTATGTAGTTCAGGCTGACCTCAAGCTTACTTTGTTGCCCAGGCTCACTGCAAACTTGCAATGATCCTGTCTATGCCCCCAAAGTACTGGGATCGCAGGGGTGCGCCACCACGCACAGCTGAGATTTGCACAGCTGAGATTTGCAGTTTTAAAAGTTAATAAAAGATTAGCCGGGTGTGGTGGCACAGGCCCATAATCCCAGCACTTGGGAAGCTGAGACAGGAGGATTGTTGTGAGTTTGAGACCAGCCCAAGCTACAAAGTGAGTTTGAGGCCAGCTTGAACTGCACAGTGAGACCCTGTCTCCAAAAAAAGACAAAAATAAATAAATTAAATAAAGTTAATAAAAGATTAATGAAATTCTGTATCCTGCTAAAGGATGACTTTCATACCTTTAAAATCATGCTACATGTGCACTTGTTTCTGATACAGAAGCTTGATAAAAAGAAAAAAGGTTCGTACCTACAGTGAGTTTTGCAAATTCCTTTGGAAAATTCTTCTCTAACCACTGTCTACATTTAGTAACATCAGGCATATATTCACAGTACTGTAAGGAAGAAAGGAAAAGGACAAACTGAATCAAGAAAACATTTCCAACAATACATTTTAATTTAAAATTATTGCTTATACTTGCTATATAAAGTATACAACTACTTTCCCCTGATTTCGCACCCATAGGAAACCCCCATTCAAGCAGAAAATGCCCTACAAAAATCTAGGAAGTCAAGAAGGATGAAGCACCTGCTCACTATAGGAAGTTTTTCACAAAGTCCGCACTGCTTTCCCCCTCTTCTGCTCAGACATGTAAGTTCTGGCTTTAATGTTACTCTTTATCACCTGACTATTCATGAGTTCCATGAAAAATTCAGAACGTACAGCCAAGTGCAAGTGCAGTACATGTATCCGCTGGCATACTGGCATCCACTTATGGACCCGCTCTTCCATTCAACAAAACAAAAGCCAGGCACAGTGACACACTGTGTGTAGACTCAGCACTATGGGAGGCCTTGTAGACATTCTAAGCCATAGTTAATTCTAGCACTCTGGGAGGAAGAAAGATGCAAGTCTGAGCTCAGCTTTGGCAACACAGCAAGACCCTGCCTCAAAATAATGAGCTGGGGGATGTGGCTCAATAGTTCAATTCTCCCATACTGTTTTTTTTTTTTAAAGCTGAAATTTTACTGTCAAATGATATAGAATCCAAAATAAACAAAAAAAGAAAGTTCTTAGGTTAGCTCTAAAATGAAGTGTGACCTCGAATGCAGACATTATTAAAAGAGAAAAGTATTTAAAAGGACTTACCTCTGTTGGTAATGAACAGACTGGGGAAATGGAGAAAAAAAAGATTTAAAATGTTAAATATATAAACACATCTAAGGTTTATTATTACATTTAACATAACGTCTCACTTCTATATTGTCTAATTTTTCCTTATCACCTTTCAAATGCTACCTTCAGGGTGTTTTTGAAGTAAAAGGCACATGGTTACTTCAGACAATACTATCTTGATTTTCTGGTCTACAGAATCTAGTTGTTGAAAATGAACCCTTTTGCTTTTTGTTTTGTTTTTTTTGGACAGGGTCTCACTATATCATTTATTTATTTATTTTTGGTGGAACCAGGGATTGAACTCAGGCCCTTATTCTACTGAGCTATCTCCCCAGTCCCTTCACTATGTAACTTAGACTGGCCCTGAACTCACTATATGTAGCCTAGGCTGGCCTCGAACTGCAGTGTCCTCTTGCTGCAGCCTCCCAAGTGCTGGGATTATAGGTGTCCCCAGCTTCCAGCTCTTTACTGCTTGTGCTATCTGCTGCCGGTCTCACCTGCATAACCCTTGCAGCCCTTGCCCACATCTACCATGTGTACGTTGCACAGATGAAGGACGGGGCCCTGCTAATACACAATCTTCCTCGGAACTTAGCCAGGACTTGCAGGCGATGTCTAAACTCATGTCTGCTACTGCTTTGCTCAATGAACAACGTTTTTACATCAAACAGAACTGTACTGCACTGTCATGAATAGTACTGATTAGGTAGAAATGCATCTTTCAGCAGCTTCTGCTCTGGAGAGCTTTTTTATTGACCCATTCACATCTCAGGAAAGGGCTCTTTCCCTTGATTCACACAGGCTTTTACATTTAAGATTTTTTTATAGATAACTGTCACAGAAGAATACAGCCAGCTGTAGTGGCACACGCCTGTATACCCAGCATTCTGCAAGGATGAGGCTGAAAAATCAAATTCCAATTTAGCTTGGGCAATTCATTGAGACCCTGCCTCAAAACAAATAAAAAGGGCTGCAGAAATAGCTCAGAGCAAGGAACTGCATCCAAGCCCTAGTGAAACAAATGCAGAAATGTACCAACTTTTCTTGCATCCATAGTCACGCTTTGTAACTGCAGAGAAACAAAACAAGATTCCCAGAGGCTGATCTCACTAACTTGACACCAATTACGCAGCTTCTCCATGTAATGATATCTGCCCAGCTCACCCGACTCTAAGTACACCCCAAGAATCTTTGGGCAACTTCTTGCTCCCGTCCGTCTGTGGCTAACATGGGCGGATCTGTATTTCCTAGCCTCGGCTGCCATTCTAACACACAGTGCTTGAGACTCTTCTGCCTGGAGAAACTCAAGCTCACTATCCTGGGAAAAGAGCCCCTTTCTCGCCTCCAAATAAAATATGCCTCACCACCTTCAGTGCTTCTTCTCCTCTTCAGTTCTCAGTTTAGAAATACAGAATTCATCACGGAACCGCTCTCCCATTCATTGCGAAGCTGGCCAGCTTTCCCCTGACTCCCTACTTCCACTGAGAGCAAGGCCTGCCTCCACCTACACTTCTGCACCTAACAGGCCTTACTTCTTATTGGTTCTCCCTCCTCACAATACAGTATGTTAATCTGCTCTTGTCCCTTCATTATTTTCTTGCTCACAGAATAGTTCACTACTGATGATGGTAACCCTAGCAGCTCAGAACTTATCTGATATTTAGAGATAATAAGTAACATCTATTGAGAACTTACCATGTTCCCAACATTTTTCTTTCTCTTTTTGTGCTAATGAGAATAGAATCCAGAACATTCACATTGAGCTATATTCACAACCCTTTTTTATTTTTAATTCTTGGGTATTGTTTTCTTTTTGGGGCGAGGCAGGGTCTTACTACATAATCCAGATTGATCTTGAATTTGCTATGATCCTCTCCCAAGTACTGAATTACAGGCCTGTGCTGCAATTTTTTTCAACAGGGTCTTGCTTTGTAGTGTAGGCTGGCCTCCAACTCAGAATAAGCTCCTGTCAGCCTCCTGAGTGATGGGATTAAAGGACCATACCAAGCTTCTTTTTATTTTGAGACTAGGCCTCTGCTATGAGGCTGTTTTTGTTTTGTTTTTGGAAGAATCAGGGATTGAACTCAGGCCCTTGCGCTTGCCAGGGAAGCACTTACTCTACTAAGCCATCTCCCTGGCCCCTACTATGCAGCTCTGGGTGGCCTTGGACTCATTATGCAGCCCAGGCTGGCCTCAAACTTGCAGAAATCCTGCCTCAGCCTCTGAGTGCTGGGACTATAGATGCTACCATGCCTGGCTCTTTCTTTGTGAGTCAGAGTCTGGCCTCAAGGTTATGGTGCTCCCGCCTTAGCCTTCCAGAGTAGAGTGTGTGCCATCACAGCCTATACAATGTGTCCCATCGCCCTCTTTTAACAGAGCTCTGAAGCAGGTAGGCTTTTTAGCTACTTCCATTTTATAAAGAAACTCGCCAAGGTTCTACTCAGTAAGAGTATAAAAAGAGCCAAGATTTAAACTCAGATAAGGGCTGGAAGAGTAACTCAGCAGTAAAAAATTGCCCTGTATGCACAAGCCCTGGCTTCAATCCTCAACAATACAGAAAAATAAACCCAGATTTTAACATCTACAATCTGGCAGCAAACACCTTTTTTTTAAATGTATTTAATACAGGGCCTACAGGGTCTCACTACACAGATCGGACTTGTAGTGATCCTGTTTTCAGCCTCCCAAGCACTGGGATTACAGGGGCATGCCACCACACCCAGTCTCAGTGCACCCTGGGGGCAGGGCTGGCACAGCAGAGGACTGAACCCCTGACCCCTGCATCTGCCTAAGCAAGCACTAATCCTCTGAGCAATCTGGCCAGCCCAAACACCTTTTTTTTCTTGGTATTGGGGATCAAACTCAGGACCTTGTGCTTGCCAAGGAGGCGCTTAGGCTGCTGAGCTACCTCCTGGCAGCATCTACAGTCTGAACCCTGAAGACCTTGTGTTTCCTTGGACCTGACCCCACCCTACTCATCTTTGTTCTTTTACTTCAAATCAGCTTTCCATGAGAATCAGTCCTCTGGTCTTCCTTTCTCCTAAAGAGCATATAAAATTAAGCCCCCTGTTGTTCTTACAAATTCCTTCAGCTTTCCTTGCAAGTTTACCTAACACCTAAGACTTCTACAAACTGCACTCCTTGAAAACTTTCTTGCGTCCCTCTGAACAAACATCCCTGAGCCCCTAATTCATGGTCAGGACCACTACACTCGTAATTTAAAACTCCCTAGTGCTTCTCACACACCTAGACTTTTTGGACTCTTCTCACAAAGGTTAGGGACTTCTCTTCAACAAAGTATTTGTGTGGTAAATTATTTAGTGTAGTTCTTCATAAGTCATCTGAGCCAGGAGGGTTATAGCCTAGGTCAATTTGTCTCAAAGAATAAAAAGGGCTAGAAATGTAGCTCAGTGTGAAGGCTCTAGGTTCAAACCCTAGTAATCAGGCCGAGCATGGTGGCACATCCCTGTAATTCCAGCACTCGGGAGGCTGAGGCAGGAGGATTATTGTGAGTTCAAGACCAACCTACCAAGTGAGCTTAAGGCCAGCCTGAACTTTTTGAGACCCTGTCTCAAAAAGACAAAAAACAAAACAAAAAACAACAAAAACCCTAGTAATATCCCCAAAAGCTATCTAAGAAGCTATATAAACAATTCAATGCATGATTTTTATATCCTGTATTTCATCAACCCCACTTTCATATTGTAGAGCTATATCTTATAAGTAATCAATACCAATCTAATGGTATCTTTTTTCTTTCTTAGGAGAATCTCACATAGTATATTTTTTAAAACAGTCTTAGATTTGATAAAACAGGATAAACACAAAACAACTTTTATTTTTATAGTGCTAGGTATCAAATCTAGAGCCCTGCACATGCCAGGTAAGTACTCTTACCACTTCCCAGTACCAGACTAATAGTTTTTTTTGTTTTTTGAGGCAGGGCTTACTATTCAGTTCAAATTGGCTCTGAACTCATTATCCCCGGCTGCCCTTGCCTTTGCAGTAATCTTCCTGCTTCAGTCTCCTGAGTGCTGGGTTTAAGTGCACACCACCATGCAATGTCAGAATAGTTCTAAACTACATGTGACAGTCAAGATGAAAAATCATAATGAATTAGCATACAACAACAACAACAACAGCATTTAGAAGACTAGGTCCTACTTATTCTAGGCGCCTTACACCAATTATGTGAATTAACATGTAATCTTTCTCATTCCAATACATTAGAAACAGACCTTTAAACCTTACAGAAATCAAGTAACTTGCCCAGGGCCATATACCTGCTACATGCTACAGTTACAAAGCAAATACTGGCCAATGACTCCCAAGGGAAAGAATAATAACTGATTATGATGTAAGATAAACCAAGCATGATGGTGCACACCATCTCCCAGCCCTCTGGAAGGCTAACACAGGAGGATCACAAGTTTCACCTGGGCCTGGGTAATTTAGCAATTGAATAAGGTCTTGCCTCAAAGTAAAAAAGGGCTAGAGATTAGCTTAGTATTAAACCCTGGAGTTCAATCCCGTTTTTAAAAAAATGGGAGAAGACAGAAACAAATGTCATAAGACAACCCAGCCAAATAACACTGTTACTATTATTACTAATAATACATTTTCTAAAATTTACAGTAATGCACACTAATTTTATTTCATTATCAAGGTCACTCAATACACAACGAGTCACTAATTTCCTTCCTGGGGACTGAACCTAGAACCTCACACTGAGCTACATCCCACTTTTCTCTTTTTATTTATTCTTCATTCCTCAGCACCTGAAATATGTCCAGAACCCGGTAAGTAGGTGCTCAAAAATATTTTTGGGAAAAAAAAACTATTTGTCCCTTTACTGTCTTGTACCTTCAAAAAGTTCCAAAGAGCAAATACAATAGATCCTTGAATTGAGATTTTCCTATTGAAGCAGGAAAAATATTCATAGGGAGAAACTTGTTGATTAAGTCCAACACATATATCATTCTCAAAGACTTCCCCACCAAGAATGGTCTCAAATTAAGAAAATAAAAAAGGACTATCCCAAGGATGTGCTGCTCCTTCTCACTCCAACCTCCTCTCCAGTTTGCTATCCTCCCATCCTACTTTAAAACTGCTCCAGTCTCCACAGACTGCACACCGGATTCTTCTTGCATAGCTGTTCTTTCCCTGTAGGCTGCTTTTTCTCACTTCTTTCTCTGTTCTCTCCTATCCCTCAGGACATGGTATCTCCAAGGAGCCCTCCATTAAACAACGAGAACAGCACATAACACCCGGCTGAAATAACGTATTTGCATGTCTCCAGTTCCACAGGACTGCGGGCTCCTCCAGGTCAAGTAGCAAGTTAAAAACCACAAAGATTGGGAAAATCTGTTAACCTCTGCATCCTCTTCACAGAGTCCCCTTCTGAATTAAGGGCTCACCAAATCACAAAGGTTAAATGGGTGAAAACAAACTTAAAAGGACCAAATATAAAACTATCGACACAAAGTACCAAAACATAGTAAAACCTATCCTGTGCCTTCCAACACTTGCCTCCACAGTAAAGGACTCGAAGTGGGTAATCAGCATCTAACTTGGCACTGTTCTTCGGATCACCTTTGAAATCACTCCCACTGGATTCAGAAATGTCAGCAGCCATTTCATAAACCTATAAGCGAGGAAAATGACACCGTCATTACTCTGAAAACACCAAGGGAACAGCATTCGGGTGGAGTCTGACTTCCTCCATTACACTGCCTTCCACCCCAAGACTGCTTCAGTTCTATGTGAGGTCAGGAAGACAGGATGCATTAGGTCAGGAGATGACAGCAACTCCTGGCACATTCACCTCATCCAGAAAGAAGTCTATACGGAAACAAGCAGTGAAGGAAGGGGGGGGACAGAGAAAAAACAGCAATTGAGGGGAGAAATGCAAATGGTGGGTGACCTCAATGGAGACGGAGCAAAATGTCTGAGGGCGACCTGGGAGGGATGCAAGCTGCAATGAAAGGAAGGCTCCAAACAGATGAAAGACGAGAAGTCGAAAGACCCCAGGCAGAGGGGCGAGGTGTCCACAACGTGGGGTGTGAGACACCGAGGAGTGGGAACGGGGTGGCCGGGGCCCGCGGAGGATGAGGAAAGATAGTGGAAACAGAAGAACCAGGTAGAGGTGAATGTAAGAGGGCTGAAGCGACAAGGGCAGGCAACGCTGAGGCGAAGGGACAAACCGGGGGCCACCAGAGGAGGCCCATGTGGGCGGGGGTGGAGACGCCCGGCCCCTTTCCTCCAGGCGGTATCTCAGCTTGCCCCACGCTACAAGCCTCTCAGAACCGGAAGGGGAGCAGGGACTCTTTACCCCGGCGGTCACACAGTCCTCGCCGCCTCCGGTCCCGCCTCTCCCGCCAGCTAAAGCGACACATGCAACTCTTCTTCGCCGGCTAGGGCCGCTCCAGAACCCATCTACCCGGCGTGTTCTCGAGAGACTATAGGTACTTCTCGCGAGATTCAAGCTGCTACTAGTTGGATGTCGCGAGAAATCGGAATAGGGGGCGGAGCGAAAGCAAAAAGCATGCGCGCTCCCTTGAGGGGCGGAGCCAAACCGCTGTCCAGTAGGCGGTACCGGTTACCTGTGAGCGGGTGCTTCGCTCCAGGTGTACGCGTGCGCAAGGGACACGGACTTTAAACACCGGGTCGCGCTCATGAGTCAGAAATGACTTCCTATTAATAAGCTTGGGAAGTGTTGGCCGGGTGTCTGGGGTACATCCTGGATCTTGACTAACCTTCTGGACAGGATAAGTCATGGCCCTGGGGGGAGATTGCAGCGGGATAAAGCGTTTGGTCTCATCTCAGCCCCATTCCCTAATTCAAGGCATCCTGTTGATGCTATTTCTATTTTTACATCACCCATAATCTAACCCATAATGTAAGAATTGTTTTCATCACCTTCGTTTTTAGCTAACTTTATATGTCATTTAATTCTAATTAATTTTATGGGGATATACCTTAGTTTTCCTTCCGGATATTTTATTTTAGGAAAATCCTTCCATCTGCACACTCAGCCTAAGTGTCCCAGATAAAATGGGAACTGTAACACTGTGGAGAGTTCAGAGTGTGAAAGGTTGCCGGATGATAAGCCAATATTGTTCTATTGCTTCATCCTTCATTCACATGACTTAATAATCTAATTCCTTTCCTTCACTTCTATGCCTATTTCCTGGTAAATTGAACCCAGAGACACACTAC
The DNA here is from genome assembly GCA_004027165.1 of Ctenomys sociabilis. NCBI lineage: Eukaryota > Metazoa > Chordata > Mammalia > Rodentia > Ctenomyidae > Ctenomys > Ctenomys sociabilis. Next base: position 21,933 of record PVKA01035201.1, read on the forward strand.
AGTTGAGCTACGTCCCACCAACACTTTTTAATTTTTTAAATACAGGGTCTTGTTACGCAGCTTGCACTCGTAGTGATCCTATTTTCAGTCTCCCCAGCGCAGGGATTACAGGTGTGCACCACCATGCCCAGACTCTGTGGCCCTTCAGCCTATCCTGTGGGTGGGGCTGGCACAGCCTGTGGTGCTGGGTATTGAAACTCGGTCCCTGTGCTTGCCTATGCAGACGCTTAGTCCACTGAGCTACCTTGCCCACCCTGACACCCACATTTCTAAAAAGAGGGCCTGAAAGCTGCCCAGGCTATCTTCCAACTTGGGGTCCTCCTGCCTCAGCTTCCTGATTAAATGGGATTACAGATGTGCACCATCACCCCTGCCATTGGTACAGTCTTCTCCAACAAAAACTCATGTAATCTGGTCATCACCTGATGACTCCCTGCCCCCCGGAACGGGGGATTGAACTCAGGCCCTTGTGCTTGCCAGGGAAGTGCTTATTCCACTGAGCCATCTCCCCAACCCCTCTGATGACTTTCTTAAAAAAGAGAAGGGTTCTGTCTATCATAAAAGAGTGAATTCTATGTTATACCAGTGAAACAAAACACCTGACTGACTCAGCCTGATTTGATGGTTAACAGCTGTAATGCCAGCATTCTGGGAAGTTGAGGAAGCAAAAGAGAGTTCTAGCTCAGTCTACAGAATTTAATGACTTAGCAAGATCCTCCAAAATAAAAACACAAAAGGGCTGGGCAGTAGCTCAGTTTGAAGACCCTGGGTTTGATAACAGTCTTAAAAAGGGGTGGGGGGACTGAGGAGATGGCTCAGTGGAATAAGCTCTTCCCTGGCAAGTTCAAGGGCCTGAGTTCAATCCCAGTTCCACCAAAAAAAAAAAAAAAAAA
>PVKA01035202.1:0-22822 GCA_004027165.1 Ctenomys sociabilis
TTTTTTTTTTTTTTTTTTTTTTTTTTTGTCTTTTTGAGACAGGGTCTCACTATGCAGTTCAGGCTGGCCTTAAGCTCACTTTGTAGCTCAGGCTGGTCTCGAACTCATACCAATCCTCCTGCCTCAGCCTCCCGAGTGCTGGGATTACAGGCGTGCGCCACCACGCCCGGCAAGAGTTGTTCTTTTTACAACAACAGCTATTAAGTCCCTGACTTGCTCAGAAGAAAATTTTTAAAAAGGCATGCCTTTAATGAGACACAGGTTAAGAGCCCAGAAGTTGGTTTGTCATACAGCCCTGTGGTGGCCTCTGGCTATGCCTGCAGTGGTGGTGGAAGGTAGTGGAAGCTGAGGCCCAGGTAATCTCAGAGCCGAGCCTTCTATCAGATGCTCAGCTCCCAACCTCACTACATTCCTTGGATTGTTTTGTTGAACAATGACAACAACTGTATGGATCCTGTGGTATAAATCCAGGTCCAAATGCCTCCACACTTTCCAGGCATAGTAGCATGGGGTGGGGGGAGAGCATGCTCAATTACTTTGCCTGATAAAGATCTAGAATCTTAGAATATTTCTAACTGATGAGCATATTCCAAACTCATTTGTGCAGAAATTCTATCACCATACAACACATGCTTTGTAATATTGTAACAAACCCAAATAAAAGGGGAATTTTAAGGATTATGCTTGGAAGACACTTTTTCATTGATTTCTCCTTGACGAGTCCCAGTTACTGGTGTTTGTACAGACTTAACTCATGAGCATGAATTCAGTGACAATGGAGCTGACCCTCTGAAAGCTCTAACTGGCCATACAATCTGAGAAAAATGTGTAACAGACAAGGTTTCTTCGTGTTCCCTCCATTTATTGGTCCAGATGAGGAATGATTTCCTTGCTCAAGGCCATGCAGGAGGAGAGCCCTAAGGAGCCAAAGGAACTCAAGAGCTCCCGATTGCTGATCCCACAAACAATGTCCCAGGCCCAGCAGTCCTGACATCTGTGGCCACTTAGCTCTTATTCACTTGACACCAGGATAAAATCAAGGGTCTTCTTGACTCCAGGCCCAGTCTTTTGTTTCTTTAGATTCAAGAATCTTAAAACTACAGATGCACAGTGTTTACCATTGGGTGGACATGGATTTATTTTTCTGTTTTTGACCCACCAGGTCTCCTCTCTAATGATGTGCAATCACAACTCTGGCAGGATGCTCTGTTCCATGTGCCCAAAGAGGCTACAGGAAGTATTTGCTTTCTGAACAGCACAGAATCTGTGATTTGCATGTACCTTTTGAATCAAAATCATCCATTTGCCCTGGATTGGCCCACATTTAATTAAAATGATGAGAATGTGTGATAGGCATTTTTACTAAGGCAAGAGAATGCACAGTGTTGAAATTTGGAGCAAACTTTTTTAAAATGAGAAATGCATGGTTGGTGATGATAAGAAATTCCAAGACTATTTATTACATGGGATCAAGAAATGAAAATAGAAAATATCCTAAAATTTCTGGCACAATGTAAAACTGTTCTAGGAAGGTTTGGATTGGATTACATGCTTTATGGATAATGTCCCTATAGCTAACACCATAGACACTTATAAAATCTTCTCTGTCGTCTTTTTGTGGCTCACCATGTATTGCTGATGGGCTGCCCATCAGCCCTGGCAGATTTTCCCATTTAACCACACAGAAAAGGGAAGGGATGTTTTTTTGTTTTATCTCTGAGGTTAAGTTCTGAAAAACTGATCCTTCAAAACTTCTGATGAAATAAATTCTAATGGCTGGAAACAGAAAGTTAGTTAGTGATTATTTAATCACTTGAATTGAGAATTATAAAAACAGACCACTTTTTTGTACTAATATGGTTGATATTAAATAATTTTCTATTACTCTCAGTTCTATTTTTAAAAATATGCATATGTATTTGGCAAAATAAACTTGTAACTACATGGTTAAATGAAGTAAAAAATACTAAGGTATGAATACTTTTCTATTGTACAGACTCTCTTTAGGTCTTGTTGTTTATATGGAAAATGGTCACATTCTGAAGGCACATGATCTTAATTGTTGAAGTAGGCTGGCCTAGAGGAATAGACCTCATAACATTATCCTTGTAATGAACAGAGCTGTTTCCATAGAGGAAAAGTGAACTGTTTCACAAATAGGATCAATTGTTTTGTTAACTTGTGCCAATGTCTATAAGACTTTCACATATTTCACTAAAAATGGGCATTAAGTGGCTGTCTGCCATTCTGCAGGAAACTCAAGTTCTCACTTGAATGTCATTTTAGAAGTCTGGCCTTGAGCTCATATACCTCAACTTAAAGAGGAAAGTGGAAGCTGGAAATGCCAAATAGGCTGCATCTTCCTCAGAGGAGAAATGGACAGCCACTGTAGAACAGAGCTGGTGTAAATTTCCATTTAGATCACAGAGAGCTCCATGGTCTGCATTACTACCTTTAATAATGAGATTTCTAAATAGCAATTGGATGATTTTCCAGATTTAGTTTCAAGCAGCATCAGATATTGCTTCAGTATTTTCAGGGAGCTCAATACCTGTACAAGGAAAGCTTTCTATGTAGTATTGAATTTTTTCTTCTATATTCTCCAAATTCTTATACTCCAAATATAATTTTGAATTTTAGAGACCTCACAGTTTCTAGTTCAGTTTTATTAACATTGTTGCATCTTAGGTGATAATTAACAAGCAGGAAGTAAATGGCCAAACGCCCTAGATATGAACCTGGGGTGCAAGTCTGCACTTGGCTTTAAACCTCGCTTGAGTTCAAAGTCCCACGGAGGGAGGGGTGGCTGTTTTAAGCTCAGCAGAGGCGTGAACATCTGTTCCAAACATCCTCTCTTGGGTAGAGCTAGGCTCATCTAAACAACTTTATATGCCAGACAAATACATCTTAGGAAAAGAATGTGTGGCTGAAGACCTCACAGAATCGAAACTCACATTTGTCAAGGCTGAGTTTTCAAAAGAATAAATGTAAATGGAAGAGAATATGAGAATCTGCAGCATTTGCAACTTCATTTCTTTTTGCTTTGAGGCCATTTAATGCCCAGACTTTCTCTCTGTATGTCTCCCTCTCTCTTGCTCTCTCTCTCCCCACTCCCTTCTTCTCTCATGCTCAAAACTAATAGCTATCTTATAGCAATATTTATCACATATAACCAATATTTTCTGGGTACATTTGGAGAGTAGCAATAAAACCATGTAACAAATACTAGGATGGGCCTGTCAAAGGACACAAAGGGGAAAAAAAAAAGTCGTCATTGCTGTGGGTGCATTTAATGAGGATCAGCTCCAAGCAAGACAATGTTCTAGGCAGGAGAGTTTAGATTATGATGATAGTGAATGTTAAAATAATAGTAATCTCCAAACAGGTGAAAACCAAAGTAACACTGAAGGAGTTAAAGGGCTCAAGGCAAGTTTTAGGGGCACTGGCAAGTGGCCATGCATCCCTCAGCTTACAATTCAGTTTCCCAAATTGGAAATTATAAAATCATTTACTAATTCTATTTTGCTTCTGTGTAATTCAATTTATTTTCATTATTTTGCACATTATTATTATTTTATATAATGCTATTTCAAATTTGCATGATTAAATTTTGCTTACAGTATAATCAAGGCACATTTGCTAGTTGGTTGATTTATCTTCCAAATATCTGTGGACCACCATCTTCATTCTTTAATTAGGACAAACTCATCTTACATTTGTATATGTTTTGATATAAAACTCAAAGAATTATAAGCCTGGTAATGTATTTGGGAGTCTTAGCGCTTGAAAGGCAAAAACAGGAAGATACTGTGAGTTCAAGGCCAGCCTGAACCACATAGTTCTGAAAAAACTACTTCAAGCAAACAAACAAACAAAAACCAGAATCAATGAATTATAAAGATCAGAAAAGTATATGCTAAAAACATTTCACGATAAGTGATGTATTAAATAAAATCCACCTTTCTTCCAAAGTTTTATTTGTTATAGACACAGGCAGTCATGAATATGAATTTCAGATTGTGTATCAACAACTAGGTCACCATACTGAATGTGCTTAATTTTAATGAGGTCTTATTTCTCATTAGTTTACAATATTGATTAGGTATTTTGACCTAGTGATAGACTCCTTCCCTTGGGGAAGCAGGAGCTAAGATTTCCAAGAGAGAAAAAGTTCCAAGCAGAATTGAGTTGACCTACCTCTTTTTTTTTCCTGATAAGAGTATTTGAAGAAAATGTGAAGATGTTTATACTGTCCTCCATTCCAATTTAAGTGGTTGATTCAGACAATATTTATTTTATGTTTTCACTAGTTTCATGCAGTCCCTAAGATTATTCCCTTCTGTAATATCACCTTAATATATCATAAATCACATTCCAAGACTGAGTTTTCAAAGGAGGAGTTATGTAGATTTGGAAGCCTGTAGACCTCAGTTCCTGTTTCAAACCAGTACCTGCTCCAGCTAAAACTCTTCTGCTCCTAATCTTAGTATCTCAGGAGTGGTGGTCTGCCCTCTACTCTCCTGATCCTTTTCCCTTTCCCATTCTTACTTACTCCTGAACTGGAGGTCTTTCTTACCTGAGTTGGACGCCAGGTCTTTCTTACCTAAGTTGGACTTACCACTGACAGTGAGGGAAGCAAACACCCATGATGCTCACAATGAAGTCGCAGGGGCCTTTACCTGCCTTCCTCCTTATCCATTTCCGAATTGTGGAAAGTTTCTCTGAAATAGATTCCCAAACCCTGCTCTATATATGAGCATGTGTCTGGCTCTGAGTCAAGAGCACTCCCCACCTCAAATTGGTTAAGAAGCCCTTTTCAGATTCACAGACTGAATGAAGACATGATACTGGCAGTTAGAGGACAGAGGCTGCCATACCCCAAGTTGCCAGCAAAGAAACTCTCAGTTTTCATTTGCACTTTCACAGAACACCAAATGTACACTTGGCTCTTTGAAAAAATAATAGCTATACCTTCCAAGTCACAGACTAGGTAGATGTATAACCAGACCCTGAGGACCATTTGTGAACCAATCTACCAATCTGAGCACAGAATAGATCTGTAGAAGAGTCCAAAAGGCTTAGCCAGCCACATAGTTAACTCTGAAGGGCTGTTTAACTACTTAGACTCAAACTACACTTGCTCTTTGCTGCTGAGCTACAAAATGTTTAGAAATAATAATATCAGCCTTCAGAGAGCCAGCAAGATACCTCAGAAGACTGTCTGCTTAGGCAAGTGCAAAGACTAGGGTTCCATCCCCAGCAGCACAGTTCGAACACCTGGGTGTGCTGAGCCAGCCACTAAGACCAGGCATAGTGTCTAATCCCTATAATCCTGGGGAGCTGGGGAGGCTGAAAAGCAAGAGGATCACTGTACATCCACACTGCGTAGTGGGACCTTGTACCAAATACATAAGTTAAAAACTAATAATAAATAATACTAGTCTTTAGGACACTTTCTCCTCAAGTCTACTTTTATTTTCCTCCTTTCCATTTGACTTGTTCTCCTGAGTTGTATATGTCCCAGCAAGTAACAACAGTTAATATTCAAAGATCTCACAGATATCCATTTGGCTGTGGACATGGACAAATTCATAGACAAATTCTTTCTGTTCCAAAGTATACCTCTCTCGTCTGTTACTTCTGACCCCTAAAATGCTGAGGTGACTTTGTTAACTTTTGATTTATATATGTGGCACTGGATCTCACTACACAGCTCCCACTCATAGTGATCCTATTATTTTCAGCCTCCCCAGTGCTGGGATTACAGGCCTGTACCGCCATGCCTGGACTCTGTTGCAGGTTCAGCTCACCCTGGGGGGTGGGCCTGCATGGCATGCTGGACAGAAAATCAAACCCTGGTCCCTACACTTGCCAAAGCAGACACTTAGTCTGCTGAGCTATCTCACCAGCCCTATATATTTTTTTCAAATAACTCAAAGATGTTTGTGCTTCAAGGATAGGTAATATTTTAGTTATCGGTGTAATTTTTTTTTTGGATTATTTACAGAAGCAAAGTTTCAAAGAAAAAAGAATGTCATTATGTATGAGAAATACAACTAGGAAGAAAAAGAAGGAAGGAGGGAAGGAAAGAAAGAGAGAGAAAGAGAAAGAGAAAGAAGAAAGAAAGAAAGAAAGAAAGAAAGAAAGAAAGAAAGAAAGAAAGAAAGAAAGAAAGAAAGAAAGAAAGAAGGAAAGAAAGAAAGAAAGAAAGAAGGAGGGGAAAACAATTATTAACCTGAGTTTGGTGGCAATCTATAATCCCAGATTTCTGACAGGATGAGGCAGGAATATTACAATTTTGAAGCTGGGCAACTTAACAATTCAGCCAATCCCTGTCTCAAAACAAAAAATAAAAAAGGAGCCAGAAATGTAGCTCAGTGCAAAGGTCCTGGGTTCAATTCACTGGGTTGGGGTGAAATATATATCTGTATACATCCATATATTCAAAATATATATCTGTATATACAAAATAGGATGGATACACTTTCTCTTAGTTCAATGATAAGATTTGTGCTGGTAGGGTTTGGATAGGCTATCATGTCTGCATCTTGTACTCTGAATAACTACTGCAAAGACAACAATATGCAATATATTCATTATTATAACTGTCCTGATAACCTGTTTTGAAACTGTTTCATTACTATTTCTTTCTCAATAAAATTAATAAAAATAAATAAATAAATGTATGTTGCATTCAGGCTATCTGCACATATAGCACTCACACCAGTAATGCCAGCATTGGATCATGAACCAATCATAAACTCTAGGGGTCTGCGCATTACTGCATGAGGCTTTCAGGGGGACACCTGCACACAAACCACAACAGGTAGCTTGACTGTTTCCTTTGAAAACATTTGACATCCATAGCCCTGCTGACTGCTGAAGGAGTGTGCAGACAGGACAGAGGCCTTCACCTATTACACCCACTTCCTCTAATTCTGTCCCTGGCTTCTACCCTGGAGGCTGAACCCTTCTCTACAAATTTGTCCATGTCCACAGCCAACTAAATACCTGTGAGATTTTGAGTATTAACTGTTTTTAACTGCTAGGATTTGTGCACCTTGGGGAGAACAAGTTACCATGCTTCAAGGATGCTCACGATAAAGGTTAGAAAGCTCTGAAGGGAAAATTCCTGGATATAACCCTTGTTCTGAGAGTCAGTGACCCATAGAAATTCTCCCAACCTGCTCCTTCTAAAATATTCCTTCTCAAAGAAAGAAAGAAAGAAAAAAAGAAAGAAAGAAAGAAAGAAAGAAAGAAAGAAAGAAAGAAAGAAAGAAAGAAAGAAAGAAAGAAAGAAAGAAAATACCTAAAGATTGTTCTTGCTTCAGTTTGGTCTCAAGCACCAAAGACATGTTTCAGGCCTTAGAGAAACAAATATTCTCAGATATAAGGATGGAAATAATAAAATCAATGATCATTAACAGACTTATAATCAAACATGCACATTTCTTTTATCAAATCATCTCAGACATGATATAAAAATATCAAGATGTTCACCAAATTATTACAAATCACAGTTTGAGCTATCAATCTGTCCACTACTAAAACACAAGATTTGGTATTTTCAAGTACATCCGAAAATTAACTCCAGCAGTAGGCTGCTTTTTTCCTGAACTGATCAGCTTCCGCAGCAGCGGGGGAAACACTGTTTGAATCAACCGTTGTAATAATATTCCTCGTTCCTGCTAATGCAAAGCAGCACGGCCTGAGCCCTTCTGTTTTATGTTGCACACTGATTTGGAAGCAAATATTTTTCCAACAACATCACCAAATTGAAAGTATTTTGAAAAATCTGAAGATCTCACAGAATACTGTTTTGGAAAAACTAACCCTCGTGGATCTGTTAGTGACATAAGCCATCCTCTCCAGTTTCATGTGAGCTCACCCTGCCAAACAGCTCTAAATGACATGTCTCCACACACAACACTCTGAGATACAATGAAGTATGTGGAAGAGCAGGGGGAAAATATGTACATACATACGTACATACATACATAGTCACAATGTTCCTACTTATTGATAACAATGACAGCTACTGACTGTTGACGTTGTGCATAAGGCATCCATGTATACTTGTGAATTGGAAATGTTTGATCAGATCTGGATTTTTAAAGCTATGATTCACTCAATATCCAAATACGAACTAAGTGGTTACTACAGGCAACGTTCTGTGCAAGGTTCTACCATAAATGTATAGTTGTTCAATAAGTGAAACCATGAATTTAAGGAAATTATTAAAGAAAATAAAGAATGCAAACACCTAAATCATAAGACATAAATTTTGTAAAAATGTACCATTTGACCCACCTTTTTATTTTTTTTATTTCTGTCAATTTGAGTTTCAAATGGTCAAATAGTCATGTTTTTATCTGTCATTTATCACTATTTAAGCTCCCTACAGACAATATTTTCCTACCTCAAAGTCTCTGACAAAACATTTCAGTATTCAAAAACACCTCCAAGTATCATATTGATTTCCTTCCTTAATTTTCACATATACTTTGGTTTTCTTCTAGAAAATTTCAAAAATATACAATATACTTACATATATAACCATCTACAGAAAAGCATGTCTAATGTACTCCAATTTTAATGATTATCAGTGCTTAGTTAATAGTGTTTCTTCTGAATCCCTTTTTCCCTTCCCCGTAACTCTTAAGCTGGCTTATTTTGGAAGTAATGTCAAACATCACATCATCTGTAAATATTTCATTGTTGTCACATTGATTTTTAACTTTCCCCATATTTAAGTGAATCCCTGGTATTTTTAGGTGTTAATCAGGCTATCTATTTGATAACAAGTGTTAAATTGTATTCTATCTGCCATGCACAGTAGAGCTGGCCCATCTATTTTAAACAATCTATGACTGAAGTAGTCTTATAAGCGTCATCATAGAGCTTGTGCGCAGCAATGGATCTGAGTTCACAAGCTCACACTTTGTCAGTCACTTCCACACTATTATTTTGAGCATGTTAGTACTTGCCATTTATTTATTTAGAATATTTTTATATTATAATGAGTTTCTCACATTCTTTCTTCCTTTGCTACATCCAGGCAGCTATTGATCTGTAACCAGCTCTTCATTCCAGGAAACAATTAATTCATCTGTCCTATGGGTAGAAGCAATGCCCAGTTCCTGGGTCTCCTTTCTGTATGGTGTGAAAGAGACAAAAGCATCCATCTTAAAGGTGTCATCAGGAAAAGCATCCAAATACCATAAAGATTTTTTTCAAGGAGGGTTGGGAGGCAGATCCTAGGGGTACAACAAACTCTACATAGTAGAAAAAGTGAAAAGTGAACTGTGATGTTAAGAAGCCAAGATGAATGGAAACGCTCAACCTCTTAAATTTAAGTGAAGAATCACATTCCTGAGGCTCATTTCCACCAGAAAAATGAAGCCCAATGTTCAGGTGATTAAATCAAAGTATAAAAAGGGGAAATAGATTCCCTGGTGCCAATGAAAAGTCTCTCCTTGCTGCTCCAAGCAAACGTTTTGAGACATTCAACAACAACAGGTCAAAATAACATTCTGTGTTCTGCACACCATATTCCAATTCAAGCAAAATGTCTATGGATGTTTTTTCTTAATTTCAAAGCCTTTTGATTAAAGTATACCAGAAGGGCACTGACAGAGCAGGCTGTTTCTGTCCTCCCAAGGAAGGTTTCAATGGCCGCCGTACACTCTCTAAATCTATTTACTTCAAGGCTGGAATGAAACAAACATGACAGATGGTTTTTTAAAAAAATCAAAGGGGAAGTTCTTGGAACATATCCTTCAAAATAAAATTTTGTTTCCTTTTTTTTTTTTTTTTTTTTTTTTTGGAACAGCTGAAATGATTTTTCAGAACATCTGATGAGCGATTTTAATACTTCGACTTTCTCCTCCATGAAGCAAGCCCATTCATTTGGAGACTTCTGTTCTTTTGTTTTATTTCTGTGTCTTTCTTTGACAAGACATAAAGTCTGAAAACGACAATATGCTAAATGAATGGACCCATCGTATATTTGGCTACAAAAGGGCTGCTGGAATACACTTTGGATCCTGACAAGATAATAGACTGCCTAATGGGAGAAATCTTGAAAAAATAGAAAGGAAAGTTAATGGATCTTTATGTTTTCTGTTGCTCACTGGCAGTTTCTGAGCAATTGCCCTTCACCTGTTGCAAGGTCAGTCCCTAGAAAATCAGACCCTTCTCTTCAAAGCTGGGGAGTTTGAAGCATAGGGAAATGCCAGGGAATGGGGAAAGGTAGGGAGCTTGAGCAAGGGGTAAGCATTGTCTTGTGCAGAGCTGGCCTTCTATTCTCACCTACCGCATGCTCAGAGAAGCACTAACAATGCCATAAATAGGCCTCATGTACACAAAGCTAAAAGTTAACTGCAGGACACAGGTGAAACCAATAAATGCCATGAGCAAAATCTATCAAAGGGAGGTAGTGGCCCTTGCTCAATTTTGATATGGAATGTATGTAAGAAAGAGAAAATGTACTCAATCGTGATTTCCAAGTCTCTAGGCAGGTCACTGGAGAGGTACATGCAGTCTATGGAAAAACCAGAGAAATAGTAGATTTGAAAGCTGCCATAGTCACTTTCCAAAGCATATCTAAAGACTGTTGAATTTAGAAATCATGCCATCTCTTGATCTCATACCTAGAATCTAGAAGCTTAAAGCTACACAGAAAAACAGCAGGGATATGTTGTTTAAAAGCACAGACTTCAAAGGTGAGAGATCTAAATTCAGGTCTTATATTCTCACCTTCTTGCCATCTCACCTGCCATCAAGGCAGCAGCCTCTCCGTGTTCTGTTCTTACCAGCCAAACCTTGATTACTATGTGTGCTTCTTAGAATTTTAAGGGGCTATAATGAGGTGAGGTGATATGAGAAAGCATTTATCATAGCTGACATAGCTGTCCCTTCTACAAGATTCCATAGCACTAGGAACACAAGTTCTATAGAGATCAGTAGATTTACCCTAGCTATAGCCTTTATCCAAGAAAACGGCATTAGGTTAAGTGAAATAAGCCAGTTACAGAAGGATTCCACTTACACAAGGTCGCTAACCATCTGACACCTAAAAACACAAAGTACAATGCCATTTTCTGGGGTTGGAAAGGAGAGGAATGGGGAACGGAGTATGGTGCTTCAGATGTACAAGACGAGAAGCTCTTACAGAGCTTCATGCTTCTGTGCCATACCCTCAACTTAAAAATTTATTGAAAGGATTGATTTGATTTCATGTGATCTTTTTCCTACAACAACATTAATGAAGAAAACAGTGCTATTGAAATCCCTCCCAGCCTCCCTGCCATGGCTCTCATTTCTACAAAGGACTGCCCCATAAATTTAGTCATCACAGCCCCAATGACTCAAAGTGATAATAACTAGTGCAAGGACAAAATGAGGAGCAATGCACACTATACAAGTAATAATGACAGAAAAATAATTTGAGTTATAAGAGAGAAGCAACGATTAGGTCAAAGTGGTAAGAAGAAGCAGTGGGACAGGAAGCTCTGATCCAACTCTCTGTGCCAGGAATTCTCCAAAGACTTTTCTAAAAGCACACAATGGGTTAAGGAAAATCCTTAAACATGTCCACACATCCAACCCTTCAACACTGTTCCTGGCCCAAACTCAATGTTTCATAAGCATTTAGTGAATAAATGAAAAATTCAAATTTCACAGAACCACCTATTGCAAATTTTATTTACATAGCTGACAGCAAGTTAATGACATATTTACAAAGCTTGTAACAAAGTCATTTGTTATGGCAATGTCATTTAACACTAAAAAATGAGCTTATACTTTGACCCAGCAATTCACAATGTCTGTCTAACAAAACTGCATAAAGCAAAAGGAGATATGTACATGGATGGTCATAACAATATTGCTTGTCATGACAATGGCTAAGTAAATTAAGAATGGCTTGTAACATGATGTACTACTTATACAGCACCAAAAAGAAAGAACTAAATCTTTTATATAAATGTGAAGCAATCTTAAAGACATTTGCTGAGTAAAAGGAATTGCCAACATGACATCACTTGGGTTTTAGCTAGCGTCTTAGTCAGTTCTCCCACCCTAGACATGATACTCGACACACACACAGCTTAGGAAGAAGTTTAAGAAGATAGTTTTAGAAGTATTCAGTCCAAACCAGGAAGGCTACAGTGCAGAACATCATGGCAAAAGTGGACAGTGGAGCAAAGCTACTTAGTTCACAGCAACCAGCATGAAGTTGGGGATCAGTGCTGGAGTTGAAAGGACCAGAAGCCATCCTGAAACCCTCAGGCTGTGCCTGCATGATGCACCGAAATGCACCCAGAAGTGTGTGTGCTCCTTCAATTCCCTCAGGACATCCTCAAGAAAATCAAGTTGAGTCTCTCCCCTAGGTGCCACGGGCAAGTACGATGGTGCACACCTGTAATTCTAGCTTGCTGTGAGGCTGAGAAGAAATTGTAATTTCAAGCCCTAGCTGGACAAGTTAGCAACTTAGTGAGATTATGTCTCCAGATAAAAAAGGGTAGGGATGCAGCTCTGTATAAAGGGCCTGGGTCCAATTCGTAGACATACACACACACACACACACACACACACACACACACACACACAAAATCGCATTTCTGTAACTATATATGTACATATATAAAATATGGGAAAAGTCTAGAAGGTCAAATAGATGCCATATAGATATTTGTATGACAGAGATAACATGTTAGAGATGTAGGAAATACGAAAGTATTATGTGGCTGAAAGAAGCAAAAAACTTCATAATTTGTTATTTTATATATTTGAAACTGTTGAAAAAGCAGAACTGCAGTGACAGAAAGAACAGTATTTTCCAGAGGCTAAAGCATGGGAGAGGGAAACTGGCTGGGAAGGGGCCCCAAGGAACTTTTCAAGGTAATGAAAATGTATTATATTATGATGGAGATGGCAGTTATGCAGGTATATTTATCAGAACTCATGGAATTGTGAAACTAAAATTGGTGAATTTTACTATATATAAATTATAGCTCAATAATGCTAAAGAAAACATAATTAAGGCTACTATTATTAAAGAAAGATAGGGTCAAATAGAGATAGGATCTCCTACTGGTATTTTAGTTTTTGAAAGAGAATGCATTATTTTACTTATTTTTTCAGGTACTATTTACATTATTACAAATTTCTTTTCCTTTTAAGTAAACAATTACCATAAATTCATTATTTAACTCTTAGAAAAATAGGTTTTATATGTGTTTTTAGTTACCTAGGCTACTTTTTTTTTAAGGAAGATATGTTTTTATTTTTTGTGTTGTTTGTTTCTTTGCTTGTTTGAGAAAGGGTTACACTATGTAGTGTATGCTGGCCTTGAACTCACTGTGTAGCTCAACTGGCCTCAAACTTGTGGTGATCCTCCTGCCTCAGCCTCCTGAGCATGGGAATTACAAGCATGTGTCACTACACACCAGAAGGAACATTTGTTAAAAGGCGGGTGCTATAAACATGCAGATGGATGATAAGGTGATGCAGGACACATCAGAAAAGGGATAAAGGAAAGGTTAATGGATTTGGGATTTTACCTGTTTTGATACAGCTACCTCACCAACCTGATTAAGAGACTTTGGTAGCAAATTTTGGACCCTTTGGAGGTTTTTTTTTAATAATCTTATTGATAAACATAGTAATGAAACAGTTTCAAAACCAATTAGTAGGACACTTTCAATAATAAATACATTGTACATTGTTGTCTTAGTGGTTATTTACGTACAAGAGGCAGACACGATATCCTGTCCACAAGCACTATTAGAACAAATCTTTTTATTCACTGAATTAAGAGAGTGCAGCTGTATATCTATCCTAACTTCTTTGAATATACAGATACAAAATGGTCATTCATTTGTGTCCCCATTTTTGTTTAGTTTTGTCAGAGAAGGTATTCCATTGTCACTTAAATATTGTAGGTGCATGAATCCAGCAAAATATTCCAATATACTCCAGAAGTCCACAATAGTACTGAGTTATCCATAGGACTGACAATGTCAGAAATTGTTGACTTGAGCCTTTTACAGGTCAGCATATTAATATGGCTTTACTTTTTATAACTTGTTTTTATACTTTTCTTCTGGATGGTTAAAACCAAGATAAACCAAGACCTATATAACAAGAAATGTAACTTTTGTAAGTGATAAGATTAGTCAAGTTCCTTCAGGATTCATCCTAAAATCCTGTACCGCAATTTCTAGATCCTTTGTCCATGTCAGCCATGTGGATGAGTCATGGCCATTGCTTGACCAATTTGCTCTCTATGAAAGCCTGAGAGAATGTTTTTTCTCCATGTGACTCTCCTTAGGCACACTCTACATCATGATCACTTTCCTCTGTGGCCCCATAATCTCCTTGATCGAAAAATTTGGGTCACAACTGAGTTACATGATGTTATACTATAGGTTCTCCTATGTCCTGAGTCTTCACTGACCTTGAAAGGCTAGGGACAGAATGTTGGCAGTTCCTTGCAGCTCTTCTTTTTCTCTAATTTTTGGTCTGCAAACTTAGGTGGTTAACCCTCCAGAAGAGAAGCTTATTTTATTACCCTACAACATATACAGTTGGGCTCTACCTATCTGTTTGAATATCAAACATCTTAGGCATAACAGGGAACAGGTATTTTCCATCAAGTATTAATATGTTAAACTTTAAGTTCCTAAAGAATGTGAAGACAAAAAACTAAAAAATAAAAAAATTTTAAAATATGAATAAACAGTTACATATTTTTACACAGAGATTTAGAAATCGAACCATATACAGCATTTTAGCAGGACAGTCCTATGACTTTGTTTTCTTATCTCTTTTTTTCATTTATTAACCCTTTAAAAAAACATTTACTTGAGAGGCAGTATGGCTATAATTGGTATGTCTTGACAAGTAATACATATTTAAAAGGCCAGAATAACAGGCATTCCAAACATGACCCTACTATTGCACATTGCTATCTTCAGTGCATTTGCTTAGTTCACAGGTATCAGCATATATTGTTAGTCAGGGTAAGAATCCTACCAATTAACTTCTAGTTTCAAAAATCTGCTGTTTCTCAGAATTATTGCCTTACCCATCTTGTGTGTATAAATGTACGACTTTGCCCCTGTCATGTTTCCTAGCTTTTCTCCTTGCTCTGTCTTCGCTATCTAATCCTCAAGTTCTCTCCTTCCTTTTAACTGTGTTATACCTTTCGATTTGTATTTCTTCTTCTGAGTTCTTATACTAAGGAGACTATATGATATTTACACATGTGGGTGTGGTTTATTTCACTTATGAGTATATCTTCAAGTGCCATCCACTTAAATATAAATGCTTCAAGTTTATCATTCTTTATAGCTAAGTAATACTCTGTTGTATAAAAATACCACATCTTTTTCATCCATTTCTCAGGTGACAGGCATCTTGGTTGTATCCAAAATTTGGCTACCACAAATTGTGCTGCTATGACCATAGGTACAAATATATCACTATGATATGATGTTTTCATTTTCTCAGGAAAATACCCATTAGGGGATAGCTAACTTGAGTGGAATTTCCAGTCCAATTTTTTAAGGACTCTCTGTGCTGATTTACATAATGGTTGCACCAGTATACATTCCCACCAGCAGTGGAGAAGGGTTCCCTTTTGCTGGGCTACTTCTATAAATGGCAAATGTTTGGAGGAGCACTATATATCACCTGAGTTTAGCACAAGAGGAGAAGGTTGAAGGTGGAGACCAAAAGCAGAGCAGACTCTCTGTTTTGCTCAGGAGTAGCCACAAACCTTCAGCTACCCTCTCAGGCCTCCACAGTCTCATGTCAGTTCTAGAGGGTCAAGTGGCCAGAGAATCCCTTGGGCCTCTTCCAGCCAGCAGGCCTGTGCATGGATCCCTTGGAACCTAATTTACCAGGAATAAAGGATATAAAATGAGCCTAAAAAGATAAAATAACCCAGTTAGAAATCCCTCTTTCTTGCCCTTTAGCAATGGCATTCCTTTCTTGTTATGTTTTAGGTAAATAACAGTCCCCAAATCAACTTTCATGATTCAGAGGCATAGCTTTACAGGGTCAGGGGAAGATCTTATTATTGACAGTGAAGTTAGGTAGAAATATTATAGGCAGAGGGAGTCAAGACAAAAAGTGAAAACCCACTACAGCTGTGACCTGAGACACATCATCATTAAGAGGCCAGGCTTCAAGATAACAACAAAAGGACCAGACTGGCATACTTCCCAACGGGTGAGATTAGTGATAACACCTGTTCTAACAAGTCTAGATGAGCATTAGTCACCCCAGTGGGCAACCAAGACCTTGTCTGAGAAGTTCTTTGATCTTCCCATGCTGGCTGGCTACATGACTTGCTTCCCCATTGAATCAATATTACCTAAACAGCTATTCTTATAATCTTTTTGGTTGATCATAGCTCTAATCCATATCGTACCCATGCGGATTTTTCTGTATAAAATTTCCCTACAATGAGGGGTCCTCAGCTACCCATAATCTGGATCCCTCTTCTTCCTCTGGCAGAAGCTTTCTCTCTCTCAATAAACACCTTCCTACACTTAAACCTCTGCTGTTCCTAGAATTCATTCTTAAATTTTTAGAGAACATAAACTTGGTGTATCAGACATGTAACAGATTGGAAGTGATAATATTGTCCTTGTATCATATTTGGAGGTTCCAATGCCATCCTATATCACTCTGATCATGGAGATGAACGGCTGGATATGACACACTGGGAGGCATGACCTAGAAGAAGGTGTCTCTGCCAGCTGCTCCTTCCTTCCTCCCTTTTTCCTGGCTGTCATGATGTGAGCACCTGTTCTCCACTAGACTTTTTTACCATACCACATTTTTCACCTGGAGGTAGCTGGCCATGAACCATACCCAAGAGCCAAAATAGACCTCTCCTCCTTTGAGTTGTAAGGGCCTGCATTTATGCTTTGGCGATGAGCAAAATGGCCAAAACATTCCCTTAGGAGGCCGCTATTCTGAGAAATAGGCCTGCAGTGAGTGGCCTTAGCATTGGTCAAAGCCAAGTCTTAGGTCTCATTGTTTTTCCATTTATGATGGGAAACTCAAATAAAAAGAGCACAGATTTATCATTTCAATCTGTCTTTTAATGGTCTGCTTAGATATTTAGCTATGTATCATTAATTTAATTATGCATGTTTATCAAGAAATAAAAACAGAGTAGTTTTTAACTGCAAGTGTGGTAGTTAGTGTTCTCCAGACAAACAGGATTAAAGAGTGTGTATTGTATTGTATTGTATTGTATTGTATTGTATTGTATTGTATTGTATTGTATTGTATTGTATTGTATTGTATTATATTGTATTGTATTGTACTGCATTGTATCGTATTGTATTTATTGCACCGTATTTATTTATTGTATTGTATTGTGTATAAAGATTTCTTTTCAAAGAATTGCTTCACATAACTATGGAAGCTGCCAAGTCCCAAGGTCTGCAAATGCCAGGCTGGTGGCTCAGAGAGCCAATGTATAGACCCGGTGTGAATCCAGAGACCTCAGAGCCCCCACAGAACCAAATGTGTGGCTCCAAATTCAAAGGTTAGCAGGACTGAGATCCATAAGGATATAATCTTTTGAGTCTGAAGACATGGAAAAAACAGTGTCTCCACTTGAATGGAGCGGAAGGAGTCTCTTCTGTGTGTACTAGTCAGTGCTTCAGCTGATGGCATCTGGGCACTTTCTGGAGGGTGATCTGCTTACTTGGTACATCATTTCCAGTGTTCATATCACCCAGGAATGCCCTCATGGGCATACTCACAGATACACCTGAGCAAAAATCTGGGTACCCCATGCCCCAGAGAAGTTGATACATGAAAGTAAACATCACAGCAGAAAAGAGTTAAATTCACTTCTTTGTAATGTTATGAAAGTAGTAGACCAATGCCTCAAAGGAATTAGAACCAAGAGTGAGCTTCACTTAGCCAGAAATCTCTTCTTGCAGACTACTTAAGAATGTACAGAGCCGGGCATGGTGGCGCAGGCCTGTAATCCCAGCACTCGGGAGGCTGAGGCAGGAGGATTGTTGTGAGTTCGAGACCAGCCTGAGCTACAAAGTGAGGTTAAGGCCAGCCTGAACTGCATAGTGAGACCCTGTCTCAAAAAAAAAAAAAGACAAAAGAAGAATGTACAGAATGTACTCAGAGATGATTGGGCAATAAACCTACAGAAGCTGGTATCATCCACATAGCTCATCTCAAATCTGGATTGAAGTGCATACACAGATTCACCCTGAATGAGTTTACAAATGAATGCTTCCTGATTGGCAAATTAGTTGTAAGGCCATTTAGTGCCTTTGTATAATCTCTTAAAATCTATGTTAAGAATTATTATTAAAGATAGTTCTTGTGGCTTTATGCTGTCTTTTCCTGATAGAAGTGGTCACTTGCCTATCTCTGCTTGAAGCAAAACCCTACCATCTCAGCCTTCATTGGCCAATATTAGTACACAGCCTAGCTGGACTGATCTGTCATTCTTGTTTCCTGGGACTAAACAGATCTTGTATCTATGAATGTTATCTCCCAGGAAAATCTTTGTTTCGAACAAAACAGAAGGCCACCTACCCTAGACTGGGGCTCTGCCACCTACTTCATGCCACTCTCCTCTTCACAACTCTCCTTGTCTCCTCTGATGCCCAGGTTCCCTTCCATCCCAGGGACTTTACATCTATTGTTCCCTCTTCCTGAGATGCTTTTTTCTTCCTCCTCCTCCCTTTACCTATCTGTGTGCTATTTTCATCTTCTATCTCTGTTTAGTTGTTACTTCTCTGAAAGGGTCTTCCCTATGTCCTCTGGACTCTACTTGATCTATTGTGAATGAGCAGCAGCTACTACAATAGGAAGTTAGAATCATCAGTTGAAATATTGAAATAGTAATATAGTAACAATAACTACAATTTACTGAGAACTAGCTATGTGACTATTTTGTAAATTATAAAAACATTAATTCATTTAATCTTCACAACAGCCTCATAAAGTAAAAAACTATATATCAGAAGACAGAGGCAAAGAATATTTGAAAAAATAGAAATAGAGTATATCTTACTAATCATTCCATCTGGGATAAGACCCTGCAAAGCTGGCCTTTCTAACATTGGGTGTTAGCCAACTGAGATAACAGACCTCTATCCTCCCAGACATTTCACCTCCTTTAACAAACTGAAGTACAAGGAAAATATTCATCTTCTCTGAGCAAGCTGTTGCCCACCATAATTGTGGGCTGGAACTTTTTGGTGAAAATAATAATGACACTGTTCCAGAAAATCAACTGAAAAACAAGAAATCTAATCAGATAATATTACAAAATTTCACATCAGAACCACAGAGCCCTGGAGGGTGCTGGGATATGAGATACAGGGCCATCTCTGGGAGACTACCCAGAGGAAATTGGATAGCTCAGCTCTCTGCTGGAAATCAAATATAAGAATGGAGGTGAATACAGGGTTCATTCTGGGACTCAGGAGAATCCCTGCCCCAAAAGGATATATTTTTCCTATACCACGAGAGCTTAAGGATCATTTTCCAACTAAAACAAGACAACCTGATCATATTATCTAGCCTGATTTAGGTAAAGTTCATACTCAGAGAAGCACATGAGATCAGGGTAAGTGCAAGAAATAACAGAGATGCCAAGTTGAAAAACTCCTCAGAGAACATAACACAGGAAAACACGACAGGACACAGATCAAGAGAGTCACTAAGGAGACAACCCTTAATTCATGACTGAGGTTAAACGTAATATATGGCCAGAAAGACCTTGTAATAGCAAGATGATGTCTCTCTTCTACCATATTTTCCAAGCATTGTAACCTGGGCTGGTAGCCATATATTCTTAAAACCATAATATATGTTCAGCTCTCCACCAGAAACTGATGGAAATACGCCAAACAATCTCTCCTTAAGGAGTGATTAGGTCATTAGGTTTCTCATTATAGTAATTAGTGTAAAATTGAAAAATTCATCAACATAATTTGAAGATTTCTTTAAGCAAATAAAAGTGCTTTAGGTGGAAATTTCTGAGTATTTGTCTGATCTCTTCCTTGTCATTGGGCATAACAAAAGCATGAGATAAATACACCTGGAAAATAAAGTCTCTGATTAGAAAATCCAGGGATTGTTGCATCTTTCCATAAATTTTGAATATTAAAATAGCATTTTCTTACTAATAATTAGATTTTCGCTGTCTAAAGGAACAAGCATTTTTAATTTTTATGTTCTGTACCCTGGCAGAATGTTAATTACTTCAAACACAATCCCAGAACTCTAAGAACTGTATTTGATTCCCTCATTTCAGGTGTTATTGAGTGCTGCAGTGGAGGGTTCCCATGGATTCAGTAGAGTGTCAGAGATAAAAATGAAGAGTTTCAGTGTTGGCACTTTAGATCAGATCTCATGTCAAAGATTCATCATAACTGACACACAGATTTAAATTAACTGAGACCCAGGTCTTTCGTGCATTATTCTCTCCAATGCAAACTTTACACCATTTCACTGATTCTTTTCAAGAAATACTTGTTGAGTATCTCCTATCTACAACCTCTGTTTGACACTTTGAGATGAACAGAGAGAAGTAGGACCAGAGGGCAAAATTAAATGAGATATAGGGCCCAACTCCTAGAAATTTATACCCTAGTGAGGAACATAAATCCAACACCTAAATA
The DNA here is from genome assembly GCA_004027165.1 of Ctenomys sociabilis. NCBI lineage: Eukaryota > Metazoa > Chordata > Mammalia > Rodentia > Ctenomyidae > Ctenomys > Ctenomys sociabilis. The sequence continues at coordinate 20,691 of PVKA01035202.1, forward strand.
TAATACAGGTAGGGAGTGATTTTTATGAAAAAAAAAAAAAAGTGTCTTCAGAAAAGCTGGACTTGAGGGCCAGTCAAATAGCTCAATGGATTAAAGCACCTGCAAGCAGGTACAGAGGCCTAGGTTCAATCCCCAGGCCTGCCATGCTAGCCCCATCCCCTGGCCACACTAAGACCAATATTGAGACTGGGGATGTGTGCTTGTAATCCCAGCACTCAGGAGGCTGTAAACAGGTGGATCACCATGAATCCTATCTAATAGTGAGACCCTGAACATCCTGTAGATCCTTCAATAAAATACAGAAGAAGAAAAAAAAAAAAGAGGAAAGAAAAGCTGGATTTGGAAATCAAGCCTATGGTTTATTAGCAGATAGAGCTATGAACTAGGTCCTAAAATGTGGGTAAACAGAGTTAGGAAGAAGGCATTAGTTTTATAAATAAAAGGCAACATGAAGATTTCTTTAAGAAATTTTGACTACTAGCTAGGTACAACACACAAAATCTACTCATGTGAGAAAAAGCAGGATAATGCTTACATGACCATGCAGAAAGCTCCAACTCAAAAGTCTTATTAATTGTGTATCACTTGGGAAACCACCATGCTCTTTAATGCAACCAGCAATGTTATCCTGTTATGGGTCTCAGGGTTATGAGACTCTCCAGCTATCGATATCCTTCTGAAATGAAATCAGAAGACTCTAGATAGAGCTCCATCAGCTCCCTTGTGATTAAAGTTAACCTTGGATTTTTTTCGCAAAATAAAGCCCAGTGACTTTAAGTTACTAGAATCTCCTTCATATCCTTTTGCAAATGTAAATATCATGTGGACTCCTTTCTGCAGTCAATTTATGTGCCCTTCTTGCCAATGTCATAAACAAAACTTTTTTTCAGCTAAGGATTCTCTTATTGCATACATATGCTATTGATAATTACTTGTTTTGAATTCTTAACCACTTCTGCATGGAAATTCATCTGAGGTTTAAATGTTAGAACTATTACATTACTAAATGTCTTATGTTATAAGTGGCTGAGCCATCACATGCACTTTTCTGTGCATTAATGTTGCACTCACTAAAGGAATCAATTTTCTGTACTGAAATACTAAAACAATCATGCGTTCTTATAAGAAAGTTAATACAACAGCCTCCAAAGCCTTCTCTGTAATCAATTTCCTACAGCTTCTGTGCAACGGCAGCCTACAAAACTCTCTGGTTTTATTTTCTATACTTAGGTAAAACAATGATTCCATTAAAGATGTTCAATCTGAAGATGGAACTGGGGAGCAGTTCTCTATCCAGGTCTAAAGTAAATAATTATGGGAGTCATCTACAGAACTACAAGCAGCAAGGAGAAGTAGGCTATGTATCCTGGTGGAGCCCAGTCATGAATTTTCTGCTAAACATTCCCAAAGAAAGTAGAACACACTGTCGGTCTCTTTTAAGGTGCATATTGCTTCTTTAAAGACATCCATTGAGGTCTGAAGCTCCATGGCTCTTATCCAATAATTATGAACAAAGTGGGAGAGTTCATTCTCAGCTACCTTAGCTGGATCAGCCATGAAGGCTCTGACTGGACAGAAGGTGGTTGGATCTCCATTTGCTATTACTATAGAGTGGATGTTCCAATAGTCATGGTCCTCTGCTGTGGACCATGTGAAATATGTTGCAGTTATAATTAAAAGAAATTCTTGGGTCAATCAGATAGCTCCGCAGACTCAAGTGCTTGCTTGGGCAGAGCACAGCAGCTGGGTTTCAGTCCCCAGAGTTCCATGCTAGCCCTGCCACTGGGGCACACTGAGATGATAATTGAGACTGGGCATGGTGGTGTGCACCTGTAATCCCAGCACTTGGGAGGCTGAAAACAGGAGGATCAGTACAAGTCCGATCTACATAGTGAGAACCCAGAACACCTTGTCCTAAATTCATAAAGAGAAAGGAAGGAAGAGCCGGGCATGGTGGCGCATGCCTGTAATCCCAGCACTCGGGAGGCTGAGGCGGGAGGATTGTTGTGAGTTCGAGACCAGCCTGAGCTACAAAGTGAGCTTAAGGCCAGCCTGAGCTGCATAGTGAGACCCTGTCTCAAAAAGACAAAAAAAAAAAAAAAAAAAAAAAAAAAAAAAAAAAAAAAAAAAGA
>PVKA01035203.1:0-22824 GCA_004027165.1 Ctenomys sociabilis
GTGTGTAATGAAGGTTAAAGCTCTTAAAAAATCATTGTTAAATACTTAAGAGATTTTTGTTAAATATTTAAGAAATACATTTTGCGTGTGCTTTAGTATTGTAAAAATAAATGAGAAGGGAAGGTTATAAAACTCTACAAGATAAACTTGGAAAATTTCATTTCTTCACAAACTCATTTATTATTTCTTACTTTTCCTTATACATATAGCCATTTATCAATACATCCATTCTTCTACCCATCTATTTTTTACCCATACTTGTAGAAAATACTAGGAGAGAGGAGGAAAATCTCTAAAGAGAAAATTTATCAAGAGCCATAAAAGATACAGGTTGAAAACTAAAGACAAGGGGACTATGGAACCTGGGGCGAGGGGAGGTGGAGAGAGAGAGATTCTATCCACTATTTAGAGAGTTGACAAGAACAGAAGAAGATTGACAACTGTCCATTAGAGTTACAGATGGAGATTTTAGTAAGACCACTTTAAATTTCGATGAGAGCTTGCCAAAAATACTTGGTATGTGAAGAGGTAGAACCTCTATATAAAGAACGTTGAAGGAAAAGAACAATAAAAGGTAAGAAATGGCAAGAACTTTTGAATACGAAGCAGGTTTCATAATTTTCAAATAAGAAAGACAGACTTGGACTATGAGACTCCATGTGGTTTTTGAGAAAAGGGAAAGAATCAGCACCCAGATGTACTGTACTGCTGGCCTTTGAAAGACAGAGAAAAGAGGCTGAGGACAGGAAGAGATTGGCTTATATAGTGATGAGAATGGTCTAACTTCTCCTTTTGAGAAAAGAAACTTCACGTAAGTCTTTTATTTTAATTAAACATATATAGACTTAGGGGCATAGAGTATTGCCTATTCCAACTCATTCGTGTATCCACTCTCACACAGTCACGATCACACACATTCAAGGTCATGAAAAAGAAGATAGAACTGGAAAAGACTAATTTATTCCATTTTGCAGTAAAGTATAACAGGAAGAGCAGCTGTGAGGACACTAGGACTAAATTCCATTCCCTAATGTTCACGCCAGCAACTCACTAAAAAGAATGCATTTGCCTACAATTTGTTGCAAACAGTTTTCAATGTAATGAATGAATGAAGTTGATTATTTAGCTCCTGTCCTGAGATATGACTACAAGGGGATGAACTGTATTGCTAATGTGGAAAGTAAAACTTTTCAATTCGGTTTCCTTGGCATTCTTTGAAATGATGTGTAAATCAGAAGCAGCTGAATTAAATAGGTGATGCATAGCACTTGAATACAGTGATTAATGGAACCCACACAGTAATTTATGGGAAAGTGCTATTGAGTTCAGATATTATCATGACCACTTTTACCACGAACTCTACATGTATAGTTCAATACATGTACGAGATAACACCTTTTAAAAACTAAAAAACAAATTTACATTATCTATTTTTCTTCACATTATCAACCTTGGTAACAGATACTTCCAGCTGTCCCCATGCTGAGGCGTCATCCCAGCTGTGTGTACCTGATCATACATCTTGTAGAATCACGATGTTTCACGGCATCACAGTGGGAGGAAGGCAAGGATTAGAAGAATTCAAAACCAAGAAATTCCCACCATTGATACAAATTCATCCTACTTCTCATTGGTTTCTCCAGTTCAGAATCCAAAACTGTACAGCATGAGTGTTGTTTTTAAAATTATGTTTAAAAATGCAGATAGAATATAGAATCAAAAATAGCCAAAAACAATTTTTGCATTGCTATTTATTTCTGTGCTGACTTTCAAAAACCAGTGCTAGTTTTTCATATTTGCTTTATGCCATTTAAAGGACTTAGATTCATAATACACAAAGAAGTGTATTTGATATATAGAGCAGAGCCATAAACCATATTTTATGCATAACAGTGATTAAATGCATGGTTGATGTATTTCACTAAGATGGAAACCTTAGTCAAAAGCCTTACACTTTGATAACTTTCCTTGCGGGGGGCATTTCTAAATTATTTAAGTTGAAGAATAAAACGACTTGTTTGTGAATTTACAGGCTCTTTTTAATCATCTTTAGGTAATGCTGATACGGCAGAGACATTAAATTACAGGCAGCAATGGGAATCTACTGTGAAAGAAACGTGGGCTGGTTTTGTGTCTGAGTCCATGAGGAATATTCTGTTCAAGGAGTGGAGACATAAGAAAATGAGCTAACTCATGAGCCGCATGCTAGGAGTGTAGTCAGCTGTTGTGAATGCGTATCCAACAACAAACCATTACGGATCTTTGGTTCAATTACATGCACTTATTACACACCTGTCCTGGAGAGTTCTGGCTGCTATTTGTATGGCTTGTGGTTTTCCCTATCAAAACAGCATTAACATTATGCAGCTTATCAAGGTTAAGCCTGCTTTCCCTGGCTCAAAATGTATAAGGTCCTTTTTGTCCACAACCTAAACAAGAAGAGGTGGGATGGGGGTGCTAGGAATTTTAAGCATTTTAGTAAAGAATTTCTATATTTAGAAATATAGTGAATTTTGTACATATGGATAAACATCAGCCAATTACTATGCTTTTGAAGATCAACTTGCTAAATAAGAAGAGAAAAGTTACATGAATTTAAAACTTAACTCTTAAAAAAAAGAGAAATTCTTTCCCCTCCAGTTCTATCTTAAAGAGTATCCATTATTTTGGGGACAATGGGGTTACTTACAAATACTTTAGAATAAGGAAAAGTGCTAAATTCCAAATAATTTATGATACACTATTGTTACAAATCACATTAAATCAATCAATTTAGGCAAAACTGTTGTGTTTGAGAGCATCACACTTAAATGGAAGTGTTAAAGCACTATGTAAAAAATACATTTTAAAATCAGAATAGTCGCATCATTAAAAAATATCTCAAGAGACTATAAATGAGTCAAAAGAAGTATCTTCTGGAGCAGTTGATATAGATACAAAAAAAAAAATGACACTTTCACAAATCAGATTTGCCTGATGGTTGAAGTACATCCTATGTTTATCTTTAAAATTCCTAGTAGTCATTAGCTCTCATTCTTTAATTTTACTACTGCCCATGCTTGAGTTAATCTTTCTATATCCCTCTTTAATCCCATGTTCCCTCTTGTTCAAGGAGAAAAAAAGTAAGGTTATGCTAAGGAAGAGGACACGTACTAGAGGACACATACTGATGAAGCCAATCTTGCTATTGTAATGAAAACAATACTATTTCAGAAGAATAAACAACAAATGGTGCCCAAAGCCCAGAGAAAATTAAAATTCTATTTGGGACTCCCACAGGGGCTTGGGCAGTCCCACAGATGAAGTGTGATAGTTTCTAGGGAAGACAAAAGCTTAGTAAAATAAGAGGTTTGGATCCATGAAAAATATGATAATAATAGCAAAAGAAGAAGGGCTAAATAATATTATTGATTTAAAGTAGACACCAACGAGGAGCAGATGGTATTGTGGAAAAAATAGTCTTTTTAGTAGACATCTTTTCACATGAAACACAAATAGTATTTTTACAAACAGAGAAAACTATAAATACAAACAGGCTCTAGAAATATAAAAATCTATAGTAATTTTCTTCTTAGAATATGACACACGGCTAAATGTAAAAATAAACATTTTCTAACTTTTCTTTATAATAACATAATATCATTTATTTAACCCTCTCATTCACAAAATCAGACACACTCAAATAAATTGGTCACGTTTTATCAGGTTTATAAGTTTCCACACTCATTTTGCTTCATTTTATTATTTAAATAATTTATAAACTCTTTTATTCAAAAATTATCACTTTTGTTAAACTATTGCAGCAAAATTTTTCTTAGGAGCTGCTTACCAATGCAATCATCTGAGATAACTAGAACAATGAGGTGATATTTTAGAACTCATTGTCACCACAATGTCCATTAGATATTTTGCAAGTCAGCAAATTATTTCATTTTTCTCTCTCTAGTATGGAAATTTAATCTCAGTATTTATTTCATTTTCAGTAACCTATCTGAAGAAAGACTAACTACCCTTCAGTATACAGTATTACATTACGCATTCAAAACTGATACTATAAATTATGCAATCCAACAAAAAAATTGTTAATGATTTATGGGAGGGACAACCATGAAAGTTCAACAGCCACCAGCAAAATGTTATTTTTCCCTGTTTCCCATCAGTGAAAGGAAAGGAGCCCAGCGTGTCTGTGTTTAAACAGTTCCATTGCACTTAGGCTCTAGAAGTAATGGTAAGGCCGGGAAACAGACTTTGAGTCTACCGCGACCACCCTCAAGCAGCAGAGAACAGCTATTCTTTTTTTATAATTTTATTTTTTTGGTGGAACCAGGGATTGAACTCAGGCCCTTGCGCTTGCCAGGGGAGCGCTTATTCCACTGAGCCATCTCCCCAGCCGAGAATAGCTATTCTTAAGCTATAGCTACTTATTGTGGCCTTTCTACTAAGTTTCATTTTAATGTGTACTTCATGACAGTAAGACAAAGAGATAATTGGTATTCTTCTGTGTCACAGAAGTGACAGAATTTGCCAAATATTTTACCATGTTATTGTTACAATGCTCCCCTCAAACAGTATTTTGTAACAATAATAAACTCATTTGATATTACAAAGATTAAAATCAGTGAGTATAGCTATCAAGTCTTTTGGGGGGGGCATTTTAAAATCACCTGAATTAGAAAAGGAACCCTGTAAAGTTCAGTGTAAATCCTGGGGAAAGTCTGGGTTGGGGGCACCTCCAGATGCAGTGGCAGTGTGAAGATTCTGGCTCTAACCCCTCCCAGGCATTCCCTGAGAACAGAAGCCCCAACGGAAGCTGTTCTCCAGGATGTGGGGTCACACAGCCATACATCTGTGTGGTCTCCAACTCCCTTGCTTTTCTACATCAAGAGCCTAGATTTGAACTATGGATTAGGTTTTAGGAGAAATGATTCAAAAGAGAATGAAGGCTGCTGAGATAGCCATGGGCTCTGTGCTGGGTAGATTAAAGCACAGGGTTTTGAGATATTACAGGATGGAAGCTGAGGAGCAAAGCCAATAGAAGCTGGTCTCCTAAGGATAGCATAGGCCCTCCTTCCCTTGCTACATCATCCTACTTTTAATGAATTACCACAGCACAGACATTCACCTTGAACAATGTAATCTGTAACCCCTGTGCTTGGGAGGCTGAAAGCAGGAGGATCACTGTAAGTCCAGTCTGTGTAGTGAGACCCTGTAGACCCTGTACTAAATACATAAAATTAACAAATGACTCCCTCGTTAGTTATGCTTTACTTTTTATATGAACAGTATTTCTTACACTAAGAAAAAGCTCACTTACTATAGGATGTGCTTATTTGCATTTTTCATTCTTACATTAATAGATTACTGTAATTTTTAAATTTATGATGAAGACAATGTCAGAAGACTCATAAATCTACTCGTTTTCTCCTCTATTGTTGACATTTAATTTGATGTTGGCGTGAGGTCTATAGTGTGCTAAAGGAAGTGATTTGTTTTCATGTTGTTGTCTTGTTGGATGCAGCTATCAGTGTTTTCGGGATGAGATGGGGAGATATAGATAGAATCCTTGTTTCATGAATAAAAATAAAAGTCCTCTGAAGTTTTAATTTTCCCATAATGATACTGGTAATGCATAAGATAAATTACTACACTTATACTGTTCAGCGTCTTGAGTTGAATTGTTATCCCCCAACAAGTTCAAGTTTTCTTCTCCAGTGCTTGTGGTAACCCTTATTCATAAGGTGGCCTCATTCATAAATAGATTACAGATAAATCAAGATGAAGTTACAGAAGGTAGAGAAGGTATGCCCTAAATTCTGTGAGTGAGGTCTTTAGTTTTTAATTTTTTGAACTTACGTATTTGTTGTCTTGCTATGCAGCTCAGACTCATAATGATTCTCCTGTTTCAGCCTTGTTAGCACTAGGATTACGGGCATGTATCATGCCCAGTCTCTGTGGCTGGCTCAACACACCCAGGAGTGGGTCTAGCATGGCATGTGGTACCAGGGATTGAACCAGGGTTCCTGAGCTTACCAGGCAGATGCTTAGACCACTGAACTATCTCCCCAGTCTGAGTGAGGTCTTTATAAGAGAAACAGAAAGAGATCTGAGTACAGAGACAGGGACATGCCAATAGGAGGTCATGGGACAATGGGGACAGAGGCTAGAGTGATGCAGATCTGAGGGAAAGATGGTCAGTCTGTGAATGCAAGCAGCCACCAAAATCAAGAGAAAAGCTGTGACACATTCTGCCTCCAGCTCTCAGAAGGAACCAACCCTATCGACACCTTGAGTTTGGGACTTTCAGCCTCCTAAACCATGAGAAAATACATTCCTGTTGCTTTAAGCCACTCAGTTTGTGGTCATTTACTATAGTTGCCCTAGGAAACTAACGCACCTCACAGTTTTCTGACATAAGAAGGGTCAGCACCGCCAGGTCCTCTCTGCCTTAAGAGATACAGGAGAGAAACAGCTACTTTATATTTAGAGAATTCTTTTTGGTTATCAAAAGTCTGAGGACACTGGTTTACTTTTCTCATGATATAGGTAGGTTTTTTTTTATCTTAACCCAATACCTCATGATACACTTTTAATACATCCTCATTGTCACCTAAAATTACTGACAGTTTGAAAGGAAATAATTATGTCAAAAATTGGGAGCTAGAATTGTTTGTTGTGGAATTTGAGTTTTACAGGAAAACATTCATCTCGTCATGGAGGCTAGCTTCCATCTCCACTTGCCTCCAGATTAATTTCTATTGTAAGTGGGAATGGATTTTTCTATTGAAAATGAACATGTCAATCATTTAATAATATGACTGTATTAGAAATTCTCACGACACACACATTATTAAGGAGAAAAACTACAGTACAGTGTATAAACCAAAATGTGAACAGAAGTAGGACCTTGCAGTGTTCTTGTTTTTAGTTGTGCATTTTTGCTACTTTTGCAACAGTGCGTATGAAATCCTTCCTTAGTGATGAAAAGGACAGGAAAAGAGACAGGGAGGGAGGAATTGGAAGGTGCCTAGTGCCTCCTGTGAAATTTGCATTTTTCTAGGTCAGATGTTTCCCTACCCTTGTCAGTGGTACCAGGAACAAGAAGGTAGTGAACTCTGCGGTGTCCCTGCCTTGGATTTTTTTTTTGCATGTGCGTGTACACACTCACCACACACACACACACACACACACACACCTATTTCACTAACAGAGCACTGTTAGCTTTATCCGAAATGAGTTGTAAAGGAGACATAAATCATAGATGTGTCTGACATTTAACCAATTTAGATTCCTTTCACACACTTTCAATATCAAGAGTGTCCTTTGATTCTCCATTTAGAGAAAACAAAACTGCTTCTGGATGAGAAAACATGTGACCAAAGCTGCCCCACCCCACAGCTTCTGAAATCCATTGAGTCACACCTCAGAATACAGTGAATGTGCAACCCCACACCCTCCGTAGCCCTGTGTGATGGCCCTGTGTTTCACCCTGCTGTCTGGGAACATTCAGTACTGGTAATGAACAAAACAAGAAAGTGTACTGTTTTATGACATTATCAGTTTTTAAAACATTTCTAAAAATCCTCTTAATCTGAAGGCAAATAATATTATTTTTATTTTATCATTTTATTTTTTGCACTACTGAGGATTGAACTCAGGACCTTGTGCTTGCCAGGCAGGTGCTTATTCTACTGAGCTATCTCCCAAACTGAAGGCAGATAACATAATTCAAGTGTCCCAGAAAGCCCTGCACAATCCACACCTATTTCACCTTCCACATCTCTCCCCAGAGCTCCTTGCTGACCCCTGACATGGTGGCTCTCACCCAACTCCCCCAGTGCACCATGTTCCTCCTGCCACAGGTGTGTGCATAGACATTATGTCCCTTACGACACTTTGTTTGTTATATTTGCAGTTACCCACAATCAATGATAGTCTGAGGATACCACATGGAACATTCCAGACATAAGCAATTCATAAGTGTTAAATTGAGCACCTTTCTTAGTAGCATAAAGAACTTTCATGCTGTTCTACTACTTCTACCTGCCTGGAAAGTGGATAATCCTTTTGCACTGTCCAAAGAGACTATTATAGGCAACCCACACTTAGCAGCTACCTCTGATGTCAAATCGACTTACGTGGTATTGCAGCACTTGTGTTAATGTCACCTTATACAGTGCTCTGTGGCACATTAGACATAGCCTAACAACACCTGAGTCATTCACCTCAATTCATTTCATCACAGGAAGAAAAAACTATACAATAGTGTGAGAGAGCACATTTACATAACTTTTATTACAACATATTGTCATAATTGTTCTACTTTTGTTGATTAAACTTTCCCTTAGGGATGTATGTATTAGAGTCTGTACCTGCTGGTTTCAGGCATGCATGCATGAGGTTGGTATGTATCCCTCAGGGACAGGGAAGGACAACAGCATTGCTCACGCTTCCTAAAATCCTCTCCTCTACATCTCTTTACCTAAATAATTTCAACTCACACTTCTGGCGTGTTTTCTCAGGATAGGAAGATCTTTGTTCCTGAGTTTGTTTTCCCTCTCCAGGCAACGCCCTCCCCAAATACTGATGCGCTTCCAGCAGTCATCTTCCTTCTAGCACCAAGCAAGGGTGGGATTCTAAATGTAGCTTCCCAGCTAGTTTCACCTTAAGGGCTTGCATTTCGCCCCACCAGTGTTGGGACTGTGTTATGGCTTGTGCCTGGATGCGCCTCCTAGAACTTCCACACAGTCATGGGCGGCAGGATCTAGAGTTTGTGATTGGTTCATTGTCTAGCGCTGGGACTGGCGATCTGAGCACTGCACCTTCACTAGAGTGGATAGCCTGTGTACAATACAAGGTACAGAAAAGAAGGTGGCCCCTGCCTTTTTGCTCTTGTTGCTATTTTTGTCTTTTGCCACCCAAAATTGTTGCCCCTCTTCCACACCACCCTTTCTTGGGGCCAGCTAGTATAGACTGAAGCCTCTCCAAAATGTGAGATAATTAAACTTTTCTTTCCTTAATTTAGATGTTGGGTGTTTTGCTTCAGCAATGAGAAAAAAGTAGCACAGGACTCTAAAGAAAGAAAACTACTTCAGAATGAAATGCTGGCATTTTAGGCATTGGTAAAGATATAAGGGACAGGGGCCTTCCTTACACCCTGGCATCTCCCTGCTCCATGAAGGCAGTAGCCACGCTGCCTTATCAATACATTTGGGTCTTTCTCATACCTCTACCTGCATCAAGCTCTGCCCAAAAGGTAAGCAAATGGGAATCTTCCACAGAAAAGATATTGGAAGTTAAGCCAATAGAATTTACCTCTCTTGTTTAAAGACAATAGCCTGTATTTAGAAGTCTGATCAGGTTGCAATCTGCAGAATCACAGCCCGCAAGATAGCACCCTGTTCAATATGCAGCTAAAGAGACCTGAGTACATTTTTCCTTCCAAAAAAGTCTGCTACAATTGAAGCCCACTAAATTGACTCCACATCTTTCTATGTTGGGCAGTGACAGAGGAGCAGCATTTTATTTTATTTTACTTTATTTTATTTACTAAAATGCTTATTTTTAACCAACCCCTTCTTTGAAGATTTCCCTATCACAAATGCTATGGGCATGATCTCTACTTTATAAAAGATGGCAGAACACCGGCAAATCAATGTTTGACTCCAGGGCCTATCAGTGCCTCGAACACTTATCTAGTAACTGTCCTTTGGGCAGCCGTATCATGCAAAATTAAGGGCAGAATTTATTGGGAATGAAAGGGGACTAACAAGACAAGGAAACTGTGTGTGTGTGTGTGTGTGTGTGTGTGTGTGTGTGTGTGCATGTGTGTGTGTGTGTGAGAGAGAGAGAGAGAGAAAGAGACAGAGAAAGAGAAAGAGAGATGTATAGAAGACTAAATTCACCACTTGATGATCCATATGCTAATTTTAGCCAAAACAATCATGCTAATCATTATCTCAACATAAAATTGTATTTCAGTGGTTCACCTACACCAATCCCCTTCTAAGCATTTGACAATTAGCCAATGCTGTGCTTCTTTATTTGTTCACTGTACTATTTCTATAGCAAGCTCACCTGCTGCTCGCTCTACATCTGCCCTTCCCTAGTAGAATCCTACTACACTACTGTTTTAAGCAAGATGCAGCAGTAGAAGACAGAAAATTAAAAGAAGGGAAGCAAGAGAAAATTTAGAAATTGGGTCATCAGATACTTAATCAAGTTGGTTGTAGTTAACCCACATAAATGAGGCACTCCTGCCGGCACCACATTCCCAGAGGGGATTTGTGTCACACCCCGAAGTGGTGGCCACCTTTTATTGAGTGGGCCCTGAATGACACGCAGTGCTGAGGCTCTCTGTGCGTTAATGCAGTTTTACCAGGCTTCTGAGGCACAGCTGCTGTCATGCCCTTCTTCTGACTGCAAACACTAAGGCTTTGAACTCCAGAGAAGCTGAGTAACTTATCCAAGGTCAAATAACTAATAGATGATGGCTGGATGTGGGATATGAACCCGACAGTGTGGACAAGAGCCTGTGCACTTAACTCATACTTCTTTGAGCCTTTTATTTTTATCCTTGAAGTCCCAAACTATTTTGTAGGATTTAATAACTTACCACAAAGAAGTAATACAGAACTAATGATGTAAGGACCTGTATACGGAGGAACTTCTGAAGACAAACAGATCTTTTGTCATTACAGAGGCAAAACCTGATGCTGTGGAATGCAACTTCCATTCTTATCTTTTCTATGACTTCATTCATGAAATCACAAAATAGGGCCTCCAGAGTTCAGCATCCATTGCCTCAAACCTCCCCCTGCAAGCAACAAAGAGCTAATCAATCTACTGGGCATGACGGCACACACCTATAATCCCAGCACTCAAGAGGTTGAGGCAGGAGGATTGCTGCAAGTTCCAGACCAGCCTGTGTACTATGAAAGGGAGCACAAGGCCAGCCCAAACTGCATAGCAAGGTCCTTCATGGAGGGGGAAAAAAAAGACTTAATCATCCTATCAAAATAAAGGGATTCTGCTGTACGTGATCATCGGAGACGGAGGTTAACCAGGAACTGAAGAGGTGTGTTTTAAAATCGTAGTTCCTAAGGGCTGGCCAGATAGCTCAGTGAACTAAAGCACTTGCTTAGGAAAACACAGGGATGGGTTTCCATTCCTAGTGTGCTGTGCTGGCCCCGGCTCCTGGGTGCACTGAGACAGTGCATGAGAGGTGGCATGGTGGCACATGCCTATAATCCCAGGATGTGGGAGGCTGAAAACAGGAAGATCACTATGAGCCTGATCTCCATAGTGAAACCCTGTAGACCTGTACTAAACACATAAAAAATGAAAATCATAGCTCCTTATAAAAAAAACATGAAGTATGACCAAAAGATACAGTGAAGGTATAACTTCTAAAAAAAATGGTAGATAGTAAAAGAAACATTGTCAGTAATCCCACTCGCAGTACCCTGCTTCCCTTCGAACGCACTTATCTCATCGTTCTTGCCACCACCTTCTTTTTTTTCTTGTCACTTTCTGAAGCAGATCTAGAAGTCCTCTCTTGTGAGCATCTTGAGCTGTGCTGTCTTGGCAATCCTGATATTCTGAATCGATTCAACACATTAATTTTTACCATCATTTTGACTTTTGAGAAGAGACAGAGGTTATGTAGTGGCTGATCTGCCACTTGATCTAGTGAATAAGGTGGATGAGAATATACTGCAATATTTTGGGGCCTACCTTGCTATACAATGGCTTTTGGTAGCATGTACCACACTCTTTATCTCCATTCATGAGCCATGAAAGATGACTTCTAGAACTGCTTCAGAAAATGACAAGTGACAGTGTGAGTGTGTGAAGTGAGGGGGAGCATCTTGAGGGACATTAATGGCAACTTCTTTATTTTAATAATTTTTATTTTATTCAAATATATACTGTATTTTTTTAAGACAAGATTTTTCTATGCAGCACGGGCTCACCTTGAACTCATGGTGATCCACTTCCCTCAGCCTCCTGAGTGCTGGGACTACAAACATGCACCTCCAAGCCCAGCAATATACTCTAATTTCTTAGTCTTTATAGCAGTGCTGCTCAGAATCTAATTTCACAAGCACTCCCCCCAAAAAAAATTTATTCTGAGATCCATAAACATCAAAAATTACCCCAGTGGGAACAGCAAAGAAAAAAAAAAAACACTTGCTTAGTTGATTTTGCTACAATTCCCCTGATACTTGTTGAACCTACCCAGCATGAGAGAAAACAGACCTCTGGATATTTGTTTGATCAAGTCGTAAAAAATGACCTGGCTAAGCGGAGCCCGTCTGATGGACCGGCAGCCACTCTGCCATGCCCACCTGCCTCCGTAAGTGCAGCTGATTTAAAAAATGATTATCAATCACACAGCTGATTGGACTTTCATCCTGTTGCAACCTGGAGAAAAAAAAATTAAATTATCTGTTTATGAGTGACAAGCAGGTAATATCAGGAACAAGAGTCAGATGTTTGGAGACTGCTGTTTGTTATAGCACTCATTTGCTCTGTATTTTGTGAGATTCTTGTTCTGACTGAAAAAAAGAACATTTGCATTTATTCATGTATTCCAACACAGACGTCATAAAGAGGGATCAAAAGAGCTTTTTTTAGAAATGATTTAGAATATTTCCTCAAAACTCATCTGCGGTCTCACTAATGGGTATCCTGTTAAGTCCTTATTTCATCTTGCCCTCCTGCTTTGTTAAAATTTTGCTCTTTGAACCCATCTCTGGGTTGAAACTTTCTTTGCAAAAATTATGTAAGCAGCATCTGCAGCTAGATGGATTTTCCAGCCCTCCCAAGGTGAGAAAATGTTATTTTTCCTTCTTATGTGTTGTGGTGGTTCATTGGATAATATTTTTCATCTTGTCACATAATAGCAGTGATGTTCACAGCATTGAAATACACCCTCAACATGCTACAGGAACAGTTACAGGCTTTAGCCTTTGTCAGCACCTCCAGCACTAGGTACTTGCAGGCTTATATGTTTCCAGCCATGAACATTTTTCTTAAACCACACCATTTCATCCTGATTCGTCACAAGGGTCAGGTTCACACCAGAACAATCTTTCCTTTGGAAAGGCAGAGAGATAATTGGATTGCATCTGGACGCCTTTTACCACACTTTGCACTGATGCTTGAAAAAAAAAAGAAAAATTTACTGACTATAGTATTCTTTAACACACACATACACACACACACACACACACACACACACACACACACACACACACAATGCTGACTGGGGAAGGTGGTAGGATGAATTGTGTTCATGTTTATTATGAGCACAGCTATACTGTAGTTATAGTGATAATATATTGTCAAGGGTTTTCTGCAGGTGCCAACAGAAGACTCAGTTGGAAAAGTAGTATGTGCTTCTGTTTTGGGGAAAATGCTTCTTAACTATACCTCTCAACATTTGAGGAAGCTTCCTATCCTCATTCCATTTTTGAAAGCCTACCTCTACTGCTATAGCCCCTTTGGTCAGCTCAATATTTTTTTTAAATGCATCTAGTACAAAGTCTACATGGTCTGACTACACAGATTGGACTCATAGCGATCCTCCTGTTTTCAGCCTCCCAAGTGCTGGGATTACAGGTGCTGCATCTTGAGGAAATATTCTAAATCATTTCTAAAAAAAGCTCTTTTGATCCCTCTTTATGACGTCTGTGTTGGAATACATCCCAGTCCCTGAATCTGCTTAAGCAGGTGCTTTAATTCACTGAGCTATCTGGCCAGCCCAGCATAATGTCTTTTAGGATTTCATTTTACCTTCATCCATCAAAATGAAATATATTTTTCCCTTTTTCTTTAATTATCTACAATCTGTCCAGCTACCCATCTGTTTCTGGAAATCAGGTTAGACAGGATCATTTTCTACTGCCCCATCCCAAGCAGGATTATCCATGGACAACACACATTATCAGCCAGTGTAGGAGGAAAAAAATTTTTTTTCCACAAATGATCTTGCAGTCTTCCCTCACTCAGAAAAACTGTGCTCAGTAATACAAAATTTAGAAAGTTTCCAACTACTTAGAGACTGATGAGTCAACCAACAGCTTTTTATAATATTTCTGATTTTTTAATCTATTGTCAATTTACTACTCCACTTCATAGGAGGACTGTACATTAGGAGGGGCTATGAAGCACTTACAAAGGTTTAGGAGTTGTCTCTTATTTGGCCGTTGTCTGATCAAATACATTTTGGAAAGACTGTTGCAGGGGCAAAAAAAAAAAGTATTTTCAAATATGCAAAAGATACAATTGTATTGTTGTGATCAATAAATATTCAAGATGGACACTTGTCTGTTCGGATCATTTATGCAAAAGTCTGTCAATTAAAGAAAAAAAAATTTAAAAAAAGAAAAAAAATTATAATATTTCCAAATTTTACTTTATTTATATTTACTGACCAACCTAGTGAGTTGTTTTGTGCTTGCTTAGTTGTTTGCACAAAGCAGCACTTCTCAAAGCAAAACATTCTAAGTACTTTTGTGAGATAGTATCAAGGCTCCTTGGGTGCATTTGAGTATAAACACCTTGAGATTTTCGTGATAAATTGCACCCAAGGTCTATGAATAGAATTTTCAGGGTTTAGTTCCCATCAGTCTATAGATTAAGTATATGTAAAGTATTTCCTAAGAAGCTTTATGTTGCTTGTGAGTAAGGCTTTCACTCCTAGGTAATCCTTTGTGTAAAAGTAGCATAGTTGTGTGTGCCTTGTTTTTAAGCACAGTGTTTTTGTTAGGTTTCAGTGATTTTATAAAGGCTGCTAACCCTATTCTAGTTAGAGTAACTGTCAAGATGTAATTTTAGATTTAATAGATAACAGAAAACAGTCAGATTCACTGCTATTGTTTAGATCTGGGATGACCTCCAAAGCCTCATGCACTCATGGGAGAGCTTAGGAAAGGTGACTGGAGTATGGGGCACTAGTGCTGACTTGCTGTTAGGTGGCACAGCTTGGTTAGAGGCAGGTCATTGGGGCAGTGAACTGGAAGGGTGTGTGTTCCTTCCTGGCTCCCTTCTCTGTCTAATTCCTGGTTGCCATGACATGAGCAGGTTTCTTCCACCCAGGCCCTTTTACCAGGCCTTTCTTTTCTTGGAGTGAGCAAGCCATGGGCTGAAAGTGTGAGCCAAAGTAAACCTCTCTGGGCCAGGGAGATGGCTGAGTAGAATGAGCGCTTGCCTGACAAGTGCAAGGGCCTGAGTTCAATCCCAGGTTCCCCCAATAAATAATTACATAAAACAAAATAAACCTCTGTTCCTGTAAGTTGTCAGTACCAGGTATGTGTCCCAGTGACAAGAAAGTAACTGAGACATTCATGTAATTCCCAAAGAGAATAATCTCAAAATTATAACTGCAATATTCAGCAAAAGCTAAAAAGTTGAAGTTTATGGCAGATAACTCAAAGAATTTGTATGAAGTTCATATCCTCTAAATATCTCTGGACATGAGTTGCCTTTAAAGTAAGGTTGTTCACTCGTCATTAGCCACAAGACACTGGCCACATACCTGTCCTCCTTATATTGTTCAGGTCATGATGGTCCAGAGAATTCCATGAGTAAGGGACCTTCCTGTGCTTAACATATGGACAAAATGAGCATCTCCAATTAATTGTTTGTTATGCTATAAGTGCACTTTAACTAGTATATTATTATTGGCTATTTATCAGTAGGTTTACACCAACACCAAATATCCAGGCATGGGGGCACATACCTTAATTCTAGCACTTGGAAGGCCAAAGCAGGAAAAATACCATGAGTTCAAGCTACACAGCCAGATCCTGTCTCAAAAACAAAACAGGGCTGGCCAGCTACTAAAGAGTCTGCTTTAGCAGGCACAGGGACCAGGGTTTGATCTTCTGCATGCTATGCGGGCCCCGCCCTGGGGGGGGGGCACTGAGATGGTGAGTGAGACTGGGTGTGGTGGTGTGCACCTATAATCCCAGCAATTGGGAGGCTGAAAACAGGAGGATCACTATGAGTCCAACCTGTGTAGTGAGACCTTGTACTGAATCAATCAATTAATCAATCAAAACAAAACAAAACATCATAGGACTTCAAGTATTCGTATTTGTCACATGCCTAGATCCATTTCAAATCATTTCCATTGTTTTTCCTCTTTCCACTTCTAGTTGATTTTCTGTTGCTGCATTTTAAATAATCTGACATCCTGCATTTGTAGAAAAGGAGGTAAATATATCAGTATTGCCACTTAAGGGTCAGTTAGGACATTGTTCCAAAATTCCAGAGGAAGACCATGACTCATAATACACTCTTAAAAATATCAGAAGATTTTTGCTTATTTTTCCAAGGGGATTCAAAGAATAAGTTTATTTGATGAAAGGGCAGACAACCAAGGGAAAAAATCAAGCTGAGATAAATACAGAGATGCAAAAACAGCTGAACTAAGAAGCTAACATGAAAAAGAGTATAATGGAAGAATGTAAATTTGCTTTGATGTCAGATATCAACAACATAAATAATCTGCAAACTTATGACAATGGAGTATATAACTGTACTTTGAAGACTTTCCAGGAATCAGTTTAAAACCCAAAGAGGTAAAAAATGTGAGAAAAAAATATTTAGAAATTTGGGATGATACTTAACATGACTTCCAAATTTATAAACTAGAGCTATGAGTGAAGCAATACTCAAAGACACAATAGAAGAAAAAAAAACTTTCCTGGAGAAAAATCACAACTCAAAGTGATTCATCAGGACTCAGGTAAATTTAGTAAAACAGACAAAACTTCTAAATAGAGTTTAAAAGCATATTCAAGATTGGGGTGGGGTTGTACAACTTTTTTTCCTTATTTATAGAAAGAAAAGTAAAAATGTGGCAGCTATGGGATTTATAAGATATAAGAAGTTCAAAAAGCAAAAATTTCATATAAAATATGGATGATGAGCTCATGCCTACACTCTCAATTATCCAAGAACTGAAAAGGTATGCCACAATTTTTTCTTTCTAAGAGTAACTCTTCTTAAGGAAGATTAAACCAACCAAGAAAAAATTAATATATCACACTGGAACATAAAATCACATGTAAAAACATTAACAATGTTTGAATCCAATGTAAAACTTACTATTGTACATGTGATCACAGAATCCACTGAGAAATCCTAGCACTAACCTGGGGAAAAAATGGCTCCAGTGAGCAGAACATGCGGATGTGTATCTGTAATCCCAGCACTTGGGAGGCTGAAGCATAATTGCTACTAGTTCAAGGCCACCTGGGATACAAAGTGAGTGTTATGGTTTGTGTCCACTTGTCCCCTGAAACCTCATACAGTCATTGGGGTGGGGATCTAGAGTTTGTGATTAATTCATGATCCAGGGCTGGGATTATGGGTGTGAGTGCTATACTCACACTGGGGTGGACAGCCTGTGTACAATATAAGGAAAGGAGAGAGGCAACTGTCAGTGCTCCTCCCTTTACCTTTTTCTGCTTTCTGCCACCATGAACCACTACCCTCTTCCATGTGCCACTCTGCCATAGAGCCAGCCAAGGATGGACTGAAACCACAAACTGTGAACTAAGTAAACCTTTCCTTCCTTGATTTTGAGTACCAGGTATTTTGATCCAGCAACAAGAGAAAGGTGACTGAGACAGTGAGTTCAAACCTAGCTTGAAGTATATGGCAGGATAGTCTCAAAAATCTATTGAAAGAGTTAATGTGGCTGAATAGAGGAGGAGCCATGTTAGAGCTACTCAAAAAATCAACTAAAAGCACAGGTAATTGGAAGAAGGTAGGGACATACATACTAAGGCCAAAATCAATCTGAAATAAGAGGCTTGTAGATCAAACAAAACACAGACATAGGACTTCATTAAAAAGGTCAACCAGGGCTGGGGATATAGCTCAGTGGTTTAAGTTCCTGCCTGGAAAGCACAAGGCCCTGGTTCAAGTAGGATGCAACAGGCTACTGCAAATAAATAAATAAATCAACCCTCTCACAGGGCTACAGCTGGAATTTCTGCCTGCACACAAACATGGATTACCATTCACAGACGCTTCCAAAGAACTAACAGACTGAAAAAGTAGCTAAATCAAGGTACACAGGATAGATTTGAGATATAAGCCCTGTTGTCCTTTCAGCGTTGCTCTGCACAGAGGATGCCACAGCCTAGCAGCAAATTTCAGTGGCACACACAGGGGCAAGCAACCAGGAAACAGCTTCCTCATGAAAACAAGGTTAGAGACTGCAGCAGAGGCAGTAAAAGTAGTGACTGGCATATCACAACCCTTTCTGTCCTGTGACCAGTGGCTTAAGAGGAGGAAGTGGATGGATGGGATTTAACCAGCCTTGGGCCACTGCAACTAGTGGGACATCAGTACTCATCCTGCTGCAGGGGAGATCGAAGAGGGGACTAGCAGCCTTGGTCTGCACCTGCAGCAGCAACCCACTTGTCCCCCCACCGCACCCTGCAACTAGAGGTGGCAAAGGATAGATATTTTCTAGTTGGGGTGGAGCAGAGGAAGCTATTCAAGGACTAGGAGAACACATTGTATGTGACAGCAGGAGCAGCCACTCTGTCTATCTGAGGACACCACAGCCATTGGGAGAGCAACACAGAGACAATCAGGTTAGGAGATGTAGGTGGCCATCAAGAGACATCCCAAAAGCTGCTGGCTGAAGATTCTGACCCCAGCCCCAACAGCTGGAGGTCAAGACCAGACCTTCATCTATGACTACTACTACTACAGACTAGTCAGGGCTGCTCAGTGCAGATTTGGGCTCTGATTTGGATACTGCCACAAAACAATGTCAGATGAATTTTATTTGCTTTTTTCATTCTCCTCTTCTTGTCTGTTTATATATTTGATGCCTACCTTTATTATATTTTGTACTGTCTTCATTCTCTCTTCAATTTTCTTTCTTTTTTAAATTTTTTTTAAAAATTATGCATTTATAGAGGGTCTCACTACACAGCTCAGACTCGTAATGATCCTCCTGTTTTCAGCCCCACCAGCACTGGGATTACAGGTGAGCACCACCACAACCACTCTTGGTCACCAGCTCAGAATGCCAGGCTGGCACAGCATGAAGTACCAGGGATCAAACCCAGGTCCCTGTGTTTGCCTAAATAGTTGCTTAGTCCTCTGAACTATCTGTCCAGCCTTCAGTTTCCTTTCTTGACTGCTTGATATTTTTATGTGAGGAAACACTGGCTCTAATCTTTCTGGTTCACTTTGACATTCTTTTGCTTTCTCCTTAATTTTGTATCTCCTGTCCTTTGCTTGTTTTGCAAAGCTTAAGAGGTAATTCTTTATCCTCCAGCCTTGTTCCTATTATATTTTTCTTCATTTATCTCTCCATTTGTTCCTTATCTCTCTCAACTCCCCCAAAAGGATAAAATTACTCTACTAAAGGAAAACTCATTGCATATGAGTTCCTGGTTTAAACTGAATTTTATTATATATGTAATTTTAGATCTTGCCTCTATAGATAAAGGTACAAAATTATAGTTGCTACTATTTACAAAATTCTTTGATGTTCTTGATGAAATTGCTATTGCTAATTGTAGTATATTAGCCAATATGTCATGCCTGTTGTAATCAGTCTCCCACATGACAACATTTTAATTATCTTATGGTCTAGTCACAAGGAGGTGCTGAGTCAAACAGATAGCAAGTTCTCATCCCTAATAAATTGGGAAAGTAGTGTTTTAGGACAGACACAAAGATCAAGAACCACCTACACCTAGAAGACATCACTGAGGAATAGAATTTTCCTAGGGAAACCTCAATACTAGTGATAAAGAAGTCTACCATAAGAAATCTATATGCATCAACAGAAAAAAACAAAATAAAACTTAAATATACAAAATGTCAAAACACACACACAAAAAAGTACAATCCAGACTTCTGGAAACTATAAACCACTCACTTGAATTTTCTGAAATATTAGTAGAGGGAAAAGCTGAGGAGGAAGCAAATGGGTGAATGTGCCTATAGAGAAAATCAGATTAGAAATAATTTCTCTGATTAAAAAAAGAAGTGACTATCAAAATGAAGGATTGCTTAGTGAATCTAGAGTAGATACAGATTTTTAAAAAACACTAGAGGATCTTAGGAAAAATGATAAAAACTATCAACTAGCATATCCAACATAGGAAAGAAATACAATCCATGAGATAGACTCAAACAGATATCAAATTCCATTGAAAGTATATACAGTTGATTGAACCAAGGCAAGGAGACAATATAAGAGCTAGAACACAGGATTATGGTTAGCAACCAAGGAAAGAAAGATATCTTAAAAATAGACAGGACAAAAAAAAAAAATAGACAGGCCATGAAAAATCATACCAATAGCTACAAGATGATGCAAAGAATTATGTAAGATTCATCAGAACCAATGAGAAAACCAGAGAAAGCACAAATTCCATAAAAAATTTTATTCATAGAAGTAAAGGCAGAAAACTTCCCAAACATGGTAAAAGAATTTGACATACAAATAAGTGAGGCATAACCAAAAATAAACCATAAAAAATAAGCCATAAAGGCATATGATAGTCAAGACTACAGAAACTGAGCACAAGACCAAAATATTAAAAGCTGTTAGAGAAAAGTACCAAATCACCTTTAAGGAAAGCCCGTAAGAATCATGGCAAACTTCTCATCACAAACTCTCAAGTGAAACAGAGGCTGGAGTAAAGTATTTCAAGGCCTAGAAGAAAATCTTCAACACAGATAGAAGTACCCCACAAAACTATCTTTCAAAATGGAAGGGGAAATAATAAACTTCCATGACGAAAGTATCTAAGAAATTCATAAACACTAAACCAGCATTCTTTAGTGTACTAAAAGACTTTCATGTTTTGGGATTTTTTGCAAGGGAAACAATATAATACAGGACACATTTTATAATATTTTATAATGAATCACCCAAAGAATTATATACAAGTGCAGAAAATTTATCCACAAACTAAATACTAAAGAATCCAGCTGGAGGCCTAGCGCTCCTAACAATGCCTCCCACAAATCCAACTGAAGGGCCTAGAGCCCACAACAAAATTTCATGCAGGCCCACTGCATGGATCTGTGCTGGAAATGCTGGAAAGGCCCAAAGGTCAGTGGTGTTCTTACAGGCAGCCGAGTTAGAGAAATATTTTTAGGCAGTCAGGTAGGGCCAGGCCTTCTAAAGAGATAATACAGGAGACAGGATGTCTGCAACTCTGCAAATGATTGGAGGCTCCTGCTGTGAGCCGGACCTAAAGGCCAAACAAATGTTAAAAAAGTAACAGCTGGGATTGATATTCTAAATAGGTAGCGATCACCTGAAAAGACCCAAGTGAGTCACTAGCCCAACCCCCAAGGGGAAGAGACTATGTCCCTTATTCATGGCTGCTCACTACGTGACTCCCTTCCCCATTTGGTCCTGGGCCTAATTAACTTAACCTGAGCAATGGTGCTTGTAATCCCATTGGCTGACCGTAGTTTTATCCCACCCCACATCCACCTAAGCGAGACCCCTTCTCTACCTTAGTCCTACATGGTTTTGCCCTATTAAAATACCCGGAAAGAGGCAGCTTCCTAGGCAATCCGCTCGGGACCCCCTTTGTCCCTTTCCGACAGAAGCTTTTCTTTCCAATAAAGTTTTATCCTCAACCTCCGTTTGTTCCTAAAATTCATTCTTTGGTTTTAGAGAACATGAATTCATGCAGATCAGGTTGGGAGTTTTACTTCCCTGCATCAGTTTAAGCTAGAAAGTCTATGCCAGTGAAATGAAGGATCTGCGCTAACAGGCTGAGGGACATAAACTAGATCTAGGAAGCGACACTCAAGGTAAGCACCAAAGCTCCCCCAATGATGAGGATACCTGAGTTTCCATCAGGAAAGCCAATGTGACAAGCTTCTCCATGAGACTGGGCAGTGAACTTTTTTTTTTTTTTTTTTTTTTTTTTTGTGGAACTTGGGTTTGAACTTAGGCCCCTGCACTTGCTAGGGAAGCACTTTTTCTACTGTGCCATCTTCCTGGCCCCTGCACCATCTTTCTCTCTGGAGCCAGAAAGTGATGCTCAAGATGAAGACCAAAGCTCCTCCAAAGTTTATCAGGAAAGTCTGCATGACCAGGCCTCCAGCAGAACAGCTCAAGAGAACTAGACTTCCAATAGCTTCTTCAAACAGCATCCCTGACAGTATTCTGGCAGCTTCTCCTGTTCTGTCTTTATGTGGCTGACAATCCTCAGGTGGGCCTCCCCTGACATATACCAGGATAGTTTAATTCATTTGGGTGCAACAAGTTGACCTCCAGTTAGAAATCCACTACAAGGACCTCCTAGAAAGGGATAACAAAGATTATAACTGCATGAACCCCAACAGAATGAATCTAACAAACAAGGGAAACAAACACAGGGGACAAAAGGAAGTCAACAACAAGAAAATAACATGACTGTTGTGGCCTAGGTCACCCCTTTAATCCCCCTTTTTGTGTGCCCACTCAACCATCTGTAATGTAACTTCCTGTTGTGCTATTCATCCCCTCCCTTGGGAATGTCCTAGTTCCTCCATTCCCGAAATGTTCACATGACTCCACTCCCTAACCACATCCTGGAACAAGATGACGTGCACATCTCCCAAATCCTTCCCCATGCCTTTCTGAACCCTGGACAACCAATAAGCCTATGTTGTTAAAATCTGCCCCCAGAGCCTCTCCAATCAGGTTTATCCCCGTATCCCTTAACCGCCATTTTGCTTCTGTAACTACGCTTGCTTGCCCCTCCCGTTCTGAGGTTTTTAGCTATAAAACCACTTGCCACCCGCCCATCGGGGGGCTTTTTCCTT
>PVKA01035204.1:0-22825 GCA_004027165.1 Ctenomys sociabilis
TGTACAACTTTTAACACCACTATGACTTCAGAAGACTCAAACTACAGAGGCATCCTGAACAACAAGATCTCATTGAGGGGAGGGAGACAACCCGAAGTGTAGAAAGACATGCCAGGTATGCAGGCAAGAGTCCATTTTGAAACTGGAACTACCAGCCTAGCTGCCTCGATTGCTGCAAGGAGGATCAGAAGTCCACCTCAGCCCCGTTCTTTTATATTCTTAAACAACAAGGCATGACCAGAATAAAATGAATACGCTAGTTCTAGGGACTACTTCTTACATACCACTGATAACTGACACAAATTTTGACTAGGTTTTAAAATTCATTGTTAACAGTTACAAAATTACACACACACACACACACACACACACACACACACTGCTTCTTATACACAAGGATTGTTTGACATTTCTTGAAAAATTATAAGAGTTAGCACTTCCTATTGTGCCTGAGATAAAATCGACTGACTCTTCCTCTGGAGCAATAGTACCCACACAGTCTTGGAATTCACAAATCTCATCAGACTCACTTTGCTTATGTGCACTTTCTGCCGGTCCACCTGGGCATGTGAATTTTTGCTGTTGCTCCAGCTGCTTCATTAAAGCCACACTACCAAGCACGATTCTCTGGTTGCTCCACGTATTCACACAGCTGTGCCATGTCCCGCGGTAGGTAGGGCCTGTCACTGCCCTGTCCCCCTCCCTCCAGTGTCCTTTGCATAACATCTCTATGTAGGCATGAGGCTGGGGCATACATTCCAGCGACCACACCTTCCAAGGCTTTCCTTGTTTGCTTGTTCATGACCGCAGGAGGGGTGCTTCTCCAAAATTGAAACTTCATACTGTGCCATTCCTTCATCTCATTTCCAGGCCCCCTGCTGTGTGACCGTGTGACACAGTCATTCTGTGAGAATTGAGTAGGATATTGGCAGTTTGGGAGCTGTTGTTCCTGCTTATGTATGCAAAGAACATAATTGCTAAGTGCATCATCTGCTGTAATTTACACATCCACATATAGCACTATGCAAGGCATTTTCCTCTTCCCCAGGCCCAGGGTTGACGTTGCATATACACTCCAGTCTAGAGAAGCTGGCTGTTTTCCAAGGCCTGAAGCAGCCCAGTGGAAAATTCAAACAGTGTGATTTCTAAGACCTCCAAGTGAGACTGGTAGGATTTTTTTCTATTATTTTAGAATTTTCACAGGGAGGATACATGGATTGTATCTGCAGCATCTCACTTCTTGGTGCTCTTTCCTCATGAGTTGCAGGCCCTATGAAAGAGCTAGTTGCATGCTGGATCTAGGATTTGCAGCCTTGTGTAAAAGATGGTAAGAAATAAAGGAGTCACTCCCTGTCTTCAGGACACAAGTTTCAGAGAAGAGCAGCTAAGCACAGCTTCAGATCTCTGCAGAGGAATTCCCAGCAAGCAGCAGATTTTCTCAGTTGATTTGGGTCTGACAAAACCTTGAATGGGTATGGCTGTTGTGTTCTTCCACTTTGGGGCTCATATTGATTTCTAAAGTGTTCAACAAGTTTCACTGATGGATACTGAAATAGAGAAACTCTTATTCCAAAAATCTAAGCTGAGGCCAAGCACTTACCTAATCCATTTTAAGCACTGCTGAGATGGCACTGTTTGCATCTGAGAGTTGAATTTCTTCTAAAACCTAAAGATATGACCAAAGCCGCACCCAAATTTGTGAAGGAAGCATGTGAGATAAGTATAGATTGTGAGTTCTACTCTTTATAAGGTTATGCTTTGTTTTATAAGGTTACATTCTAGGACACCAGACCAACAAGCACAATGTGAGACACTTATTTTGGAGGATTAGACAGAGAGAATGTCAGGAAACTCCAATTCAGGCATTATGATAGCTCAAGAGACACTGGTATCAGACTGTCTAGGTTTGAATGGTGGCTCAGCCATTTACAAGAACAGCTTTCAAAACCACCCAGTGAGTGTCAGTTAATTCACTTGTAAAATGGATATAAGAGTAGGACTGCTGTTACCATCACTGTGGAAGTTAGGGGACTTACAATGTGAAGAATTGAGGACAGTGCTCAGCACTAGGGGAAAACTCAGGAAATGTTAGCCCTTAGCATTTCAGCAATACTTATGCATCACATAAATGCCCTCTCAGGTTCTTATGATTGCCTTTATTATCTATCTATCTATCTATCTATCTATCTATCTATCTATCTATCTATCTACTTAGCCGGGCATGGTGGCGCATGCCTGTAATCCCAATACTGGGGAAGCTGAGGCAGGAGGATTGTTGTGAGTTAGAGACCAACCTAAGCTACAAAGTGAGCTTAAGGCCATCCTGAACTGCATAGTGAGACCCTGTCTCAAAAAGACAAAAAAAAAATCTATCTACTTATTTATCATATCTATCTATCATCTATCTATATATCTATGTACCTATCATCTTTGAGCATTTGTGCGTGGTGAGTTACTTAGGAACAAACCCAGAGTTAGTTATACCCCATAGACTTTTGTACTATTACTATTACTTTAAATTGCAAAATAGGGTCTTGCTAGGACATCCAGGCTGGTTTTGAAATAGCAGTCTTGCTGCCCTAGCTTCCAAGTGCTGAGATTTCAAGTGCGTGAGCCATGCCTGGCTTGTACTTTCCTTGGTGAAGTTCTTCACATGGTGTCAGAACAGTACACCTAACTGCACAGAGCAGAAGGCCTTGTGGAAATGTGGGCACAGAGAAGATGACCACGTGGAGACACAGGGAGAGACCAGCGTGGCCCTGACGCAGTCAGGGGAGGCCTTAAGCTGCCAGCTTCTAGAGAGGCAAGGAAAGATCCTCCTCTAGAACCATTGAATCTGGACATTTCCCACCCACAGTTGAGAGAGAATATAGTTTTATTGTTGATAAATGACTTAGCTTGCGATGCTACATTAGACCAAACTGGGAAGCAAATACAGATAGTTTGATTAGATACATGGTGCACTCATTTATTCAAATGAGCATTAGTGCACTGCTCAAAGGCAGTTATTTCAAAGGCTGCAAAGCAGGGTTATTGTCCCTTGTATCTTCTGTTGGGGAGACAGCTTACTAGGCCAAAGGAGCAAAGGAGAGTGCTAAAAGTGTGTGTACAATGTTTTATTTATTTATTTTATTTTTCATTCATTTTAATGAGAAATAAAGATGAAATAGCAATGAAACAGTTTCAACAGAGGTTAGTAGAATGGCTACAATAATTAATACATTGCATATCACTTTATTTATTTATTTTTGCAGAACCAGGGATTGAACTCAGGCCCTTGTGTTTGCCAGGCAAGTGGTGATCTACTGAGCTATCTCACCAGCCTCTGCATACCGCTTTAATAGTAGTTATTCAGTGGACCAGATGTAGACATGATATATCATCTAAACAATATTAGTAAAAATCTTTCTTCTCAATGAACTAAGAGAAAATAGCTGTGTATTTATCCATATATATATATATATATATATATATATATATATATATATAATTTCACATCAAAATAGTCCTTTATGTATATCCCCCTTTTCTGTTCTGTTTTGTCAGAGATGAGTGTTCCATTGCAATTAGAGAAGCTGTATTTGGAGAAGCCTTTAAAGGTCCTTTCCTAGTAGATGTCAGTCCAAAGATTGTAGGTACTTGAATTCCGCAAAATAACCCAATATAGTCCAATAGTCCACAATAGTAGTAAGTTATTATCACAACTGGCAATTTTCCAAAGTTGTTGACCTGAGCCTTTTATGCCTCAGCACATTAATATAGCTTTATTTTTTATACCTCATGATTACACTTTTCTGCCAAGTGGTTAAGACCAAGTTAAAGCAAAAGCTATATAACTAAAAATGTAACTTTTGCTATCTGACAAGGTCAGTCAAATCCCCTCAGGATTTACCCTGGAACCATGTACCGCACTTGCACAGTGTTTCAGATGCAAGTTTTCAACAGGTACCTGCCTTCCATTTCCGCAGAGCCCTTGGTGTCACTCATGAGGAAGTGTCGAGCCCATGTGGGCCTTCAACCACTAGAGGGCATTTGAAGGACATCACATCACTAGGAGCCAACCTCCTATGGTCAGCCCAAGGCTATAGACTCTGTATAACCCACTGTGTGAAGAAAGTAGAAAATAAAATAAATAGCTCCAAGAATGAATTTATTTTCTGCTTTTCTTGTCCAGCAGTAGTTCAGGTAGTTGAGTTGTTAGCATTCTGAGCAGGTAGAGTATAAACAGCCCAGTGTGTGTCCTTCTTACAGGCAGTAGTGATAGGAATTTCTCTTTGTAGGAGCAGAAAGGACAAAGAGCTCTAGAAGTACAGAAATAATACAAAAACAGCCAAAACAAACCATAAGTGACAGACTCATTTTTTAAACACAGTTATATGTTCAATTAAGAAAAAAATCATTATTAAAATAGAAAGCATGAAGATAGGACAGCTACTAAACATACAGTACTTTGGAAAGGTCTAAAGTAGAGAATGGGACCACTGTGAATGGAGATCCGTGTAGTTCTAAACCTAACAAAGGGTTAGGGACAGACAAGAAAGGCAAAAACCTACAGAGGTGTGGTTAGGATTAGAAAATTAATTTTGTCTCTTTCTCAGTGACTGGCATTCTGGTCGACCTTGGACAATTCATTTAACCTGTCTGGGTGATTGCTTCCCAATGTATAAAACAAGGATAATACCTGTCATCAGATCAATTTTCCAGAGTTCATTGAGGTCCTATAATGAAAGACACATTACAAACACAAATTGTAATTATACCTGAGAGTGCTTTTTACTCCAAGAGAGCCAGAGGGCTTTTCTGTCTATGAAACTTCAATTATAAAAGTTAGAATCTTATGCATTTGTCAGAGGTGAATAAAAATTTATTCATAATATGAATCATAGAAAAGCAGGCTAATGATGCTCAGAATCCAAAAGTGGGGCATTACTGATGTGAACAAATTACCTGGAACCTGGAGACCTGGAGTCTAATCTTCATTTTTGCACTAATTAACCCCGGGGCCTTGGGCAAACCACATCACCTCCCTGTGTCTTGGCCAAAAAATGGAACAACTGAGTGAGAAAAGCATTTTCCATATATTTTTTTAAAGTTTTATATTTGGTACAGGGTCTCATTTTGCAGCTTGCACTCATAGTGATCCTCTGCTTCTTAGCTTCCCCAGCACTGGAATTATAGGCGTGCACCACTACACCCAGACTTGGTCACTGGCTCAGAGCGCCCAGGGGCTGGGCCGGTGTGGCATGCAATATGGGGGATGGAATCCTGGCGCCTGCACTCGCCCTTCTTATATGTCAGCCTTTCTCTTCATGATTCCTGAGATATGTAAAGAGTTTCTATGTTATTATTAACTTACGTTTTGTCATTTTTAGAAAAAACAACAAGTATATTAAATGCAAATGTATTTGAATAATATATAAACATTTCAGTGTGCTAGTTTATATGCATACATAGGTGCATGAACACATTCATGCATACGTGCGTACGCTCACACACACACACACGTCACTAAAGGAAAAACACACTCTGCTTACATAGTACTCCAAATTCACCTTACACACTGATTAGCATATGTGTCAATTCGCAAAATAAAAAATATACCCAGATTATCCTGGAAGCTATGAGCCTATGAAAGACATTAAAGAAGATATAAAGTAAGCAGAAGACCAGCTGATAGATTTAATAAAATCTGGATCTATGGCGTACAAGAGAAGCTAACATTTTTTTTTTTAGATTAATCATATCCCAGCCAGATATGTGGCTTAATGTCATGGATAGTGATAAGCCAGACAAGATGGGTAAAAGCAGCTTCAAATGGATATTGAAGGGTGAGAAAGTCCTTTAAAAGCATTAAGAGAGAGACCATAAAGATAGGAGAGGAACACATTCCAGAAACAAGAATTTGGGTTGCTTGCTATCATATTGTGAAAAATGTGGCTAAATTTACAAGGAACGTAAGAAAAATATTACATTCCTTTTCCTTCTTTTCAGTAAGTCATACTATCAGTCCTATATTTGCCTATTAAATTGATAATGGTTTGAGTGCTGACCATGTTCCAGGTTCTGTCCTAGGTACTGATGCTACAACCAGGAACAAAATACTCCCTGGTTGAGGCAGTGACATCAAGGGTGACCTCAGAGGCCACTGACAGGTCACTGGAAAATTCCTGGGTCTGGAGATGAAGATCTGTGTTCAAGAACACCTCTCTATAGGCCTCACTTTATCTTGGTCTTAACCATCCAGCAGAAAAGTATAAAAATGAGGTATATAAAGTAAAGCCATATTAATGTACTGATCTGTAAAAGGCTCAAATCAATAACTTCTGTGGATAACCCACTACTATTGTGGATTGCTGGACTGTGTTGGATTGTTTTGCTGAATTCATGTGCCTGTAGTATTTAGATGCCAAACGAATACCCATCTCTGGCAGGACTAAACAAAAAGGGGCTACAAAGGAAGGACCATTTTGTATTTGTATATACAGAATCCTGACTAGGATAGATATAAAGCTACTATCACTTAATTCAATGAGTAGAAAGATTTTTACTAATAGTGTTTGGGCAGGATATCCTGTCTGCTTCTTGTACTATAGATATCCACTAAGAAGATAACAATGTACAATATATTAATTATTGAAACTGTCCTACTAATCAGTTTTGAAACTGTTTTATTGCTATTTGTTTCTCAATAATATATATATATATATAGAACACCTCTCTGTGCTCACAGCTGTGGGAGCCACAGTGTCCTGTTACTTCTGAGCCTTCATATCCCACCACTAAGTAGAGCTAATAATGTTTCTCAGACACTATTAATAGGATGTGTTTAAAGTAATACAAACGGCAAATGACACAAAGAGAGTATGCTACATGAATGTTGTTGAATTTGATTCTGAGAATCCCAGCATGAGAAAGGAATCACCCATTATTTCTACAAGATGGAAGGCAAGAGCGATTTACGCTGAGGGACACACCAAGGAGGCTTGGACAATTGCACTTTTTCTCCAAAGTGAAAAGTTTATGTTTTGTTTATGTGAATATGTTTCAATGAAGACAACTTTACACTCATAGAACTATCAAATATGACAAGATATCACCATTCCAGAGCCATCCTACAATGGTTTCTTGACACACATTCACTTTGGCTAATCATTCCCAAGACTATACCTTCAGGATAAAAAGTAGTCTATATTGCATGTTGTTAGGAAATTTTATATTCCTATATATTTGCCACATTTGTTCTATTTCTTAGTATATGGCATGGCTAAAAGAACATCTGCCTATGCATTTTTACTTTTCTTTTATAAGTAGGAGTACTAACCTGAGCAACCCAAGGCCTGAGCAAAAAGGAACCTTGTCCTTGGCCTTGAATTCTGGACAGTCCTTCTCCAATCATCCTCTAGTTGCACAGTTCAGCCTAGATTAAGAGTCTACCGGCTAAGAGGAAAGATCTGCCAGAGCCCTGGGCTTTTGCTTTAGACCAGGCTCCTGAATTCTGGATCTTGGAGGCTTTGTGAGATGTTCCAGCATTTAAAGCCTTCTTGCTCAGCATTGTCTCACAAGTCTCTTCCTCAAGGTGTCCAACATAATGGAGTGAAGTGTAGACATAAGAAGTGATGGAGGAGGAAGGTGGAGAGAAGTGACCTCCAGCATGGAAATGCAAGTTAGAGTGTCTATGTGCACATGCAACAGACCATTCAGCCCACATACAACACGATAAGAGGGTGCTGAGAGTGGGCTAGAATGAGGGGCTACAGGAATAAAAGTGTCATATTACAGTTCATGAGAGGAACAAGTTCAATATAAAATAAGATTTATTAGGTAGTCATACAAGATCAAAAAAGGAATAATTCCAAGACCATCCTTAGTACAAAAGGCAGAGCAATACAAAATGACCATCTGTGCCCTGGAAATCCACAAAATCCAGTACCGGTTGTAGGTTAAAGGCCTGGAAATTCTGGGCAGACCTGCGTGAGTTTGTGCCAGAAGGGAAACATTAGAAGGCAAAGGTACAGACCAGAGTTCTCTGAAGAACAAAGGTAAGACTTGCTACTTCTTCTCCTGTTTAATTCTGTCCAGGCTGCAAGTCTGTTGGTCAGGGCCATGCACACCCAGAGTGGGTCTTCCTTTCTGAATTCACAGGCTACACATTGGTCGTCCACAGACACACGTCAAGCTTCACTAAGCTGCTAGGTGGTTCTTACCCAAGTCAAGTTGACACATCATAATTGGTGATCATTATCTCCTCTTTGTCAACTTGACAACTACACATATCTCCTCAAATCATATTTAATATCCAAGTACAATAGTGTTTGTAATTACACCTAACATGACACAGCTATCCTGCATATAAATGGGAACACACCAAATCCTTCCTCAACGTATAAGGAAAAGTTTTTCTTTGGTAATATTTAGTCTTCTAATATTCCATAACTTAAACATTATACTATTTCGTTGCTGGTGGTGTTCGATATCAGGGATTGAACTCGGGACCTGGACCTTGCCAGGGAGGCACTTATGCTCTGAGCTATCTCCTTGGCCCTATAATTTGGCTTTCACACTATATAAACACTAGTATTAATCAAAACTATACAGCAAAGAAAGAAAGCAACAATATCTGCTTAATATATATGGATACTAACAAATATACATATGTACATCCAAGAGATATTCATGTCAATTACAATCTTTGTTTCTGTAACTGATCACACAGGCATAGCGAGTATTATAACTACCTTCTTCTCCCCTTCTGTATTCATGTGTCCTTCAGCAAGATTCTCAGCAGATCTTGGTTTTTCCCCTGGTGAGGTGAACTACAAAAATGTTCTTGAAGGTTCTGTATCATTTTTTAATCCTACCTTGACTGGGTTGTTGTAGTTTCTCATTGACTTTAATTACAGGGTTGAATGCTATTAGGAGATTCCAGAAGAGGTCTTACACACTCCAAGTATATTCTCCTCCATTATGGAGTACGATCACAATTTCCCTTCATGTCTGGGTCAGTTACCCCCACTAAGCATAACTGCCTCTTCAGCTTGCTTACTCAGAGGCATGAGGAACCCAAGATGACCAGGGGAAGTGTTAGCTTCTGATGCAGTGGAACTATTGTTGTGCTTTTTTGTACAAGGCTTCTCTACCTCTGGAGCCAAGACTTCAAGTCCGGCAGAGGATAAGGTCATGGGGGGGAGGGGGAGGATAAGGGTAATGGTGGGTGGTACCATTCTGACTTCTGCTTGATTCTTGGTCCTGTGAATCCTGGCTATGGAGAAGGAGTACCACAAAATGGATACTGATTAAAAGCATATACAAACTTCTGGAGAATCTTGCACCATCCCTGTAAGGTATTGCCATGAAGCTGGCCCTTGAATTGCACTGTGAAAGATCATTCTACCTGCCTGCCACTCCAAGTACTTCTGGACAGTGGGGCAATGGTAAGATCAGTGAATTCCCTGAGTGTGGATAAGCTCACTGCCACATTTCTTTGTCTGTGAGGTACATTTCTGGGTCAGCATCAGTGCTGTGTGGGGGCATTTTGTAGGGCAATGGATAGAAGATTTGCAGAAGAATCATGTGCAAGGAAGACAAATCCATACATGAAATAATGCAGCAAAACACTCTCATTCACACTATGGAAGTTGGCCAATATAATCAACCTGCCAATGGATCACAGGCTGATAGCCTCAGAGAACCTGCTGTACTGGGAACTCAGTGTTGGTCTCTGCTTCTGGCCTACCAGTCAGCTTTGGTGAGTTGAGGCCCATATTGCTGAGCCTGTGTATAACCTTCATCCTTGCTACCATTACCACTTCATGCCTCGGTCCAGTAGGCAATGACAGGACTCACTGAAGAAAACTGGAAGCTGCTGTCCACAGAACACTTCATCCTATTCACTTGATTACAAATTTCTTCTGAGGTCAGTCTGGTATTCACATGGATACAAAGATCTTTGTATTCTTTGGAAATATGGAGAAGTATAACTATATACTTCTTCTCCACATGTCTGTCACCAGTTGGTTAGTCATGTTCCTTTCAAGTCTCTAAGTTTGCAGCCAAACAATTGGAAACAGTCCATGAATTGTTACACAGTCACACTTCTGGCCACTTTTTCTTCTAAAGAAAATATATGAGCAGGTATGTTACTCAATGTAAAGATAAGATTTCCTTTTACCAATGTCCTTCAAGGATGTATTGGAAAGGGGGTTTAGTGTTGCAGTGGCCCAATTTTCATTATTACCTATTTGATGTGAAGAACCAAATGTAAACCAGGGCCTAGTATTCTTTTCTTTTGTCAACTGACCATATGTTACACCTGATAAGGCTAAAGGTACATGCTGGGGGATAGAAGGCATGTAAAAGAATATATTTGAGCTGCTTCTTTAGGAAACTTGTGTTTTATGGATTTTCTTGGGCCTGATGGCATACACAACTTCCATTCATGATGAATTGCTGCTTTATATGTCAAACTTTATAATTTGATGAGTATGAAAACATCCAGTTTATGATGGGTAGCGCAGTTGCATAGCAACCTTGTTGTCTATCCCATGGTCATGTATTCAATTTCTACTAAGCCCCAGCAGCAGGCCAGAAGCTTCTATTCAAATGGAGAGCAGTTTATGAGTAGCAGATGATGGCAGAGCCTAGGCTCCATAACCTGATGTCCTCTAATGTGATTCACCTATGGAGTTATGTCTGGGCTTCAAATAGCATCCCTACCTGCCACTTACACCTTAAGTTCCATTGGTTCTGCTGGATTAAATGATCAAAATGGTACAGCTGCCTTGACCTGTGGCAGAACTTTATTTTATTTTTGGTAGAACTGGGGATTAAACTCAGGCCCTTGTGCTTGCCAGGGAAGCACTTACTCTACTGAGCCATCTCCCCAGCCCCTTAACTTTATTATCTGCAGATAATGATTTTCTTTTATCAGTGTTTTCAGAGCTGCTAAGAGCAATCAGCAAGCATTATTGTCTTTCCTACTTTCCTAAAACTGTTAAAAATGTTACATATAAAAATCACTAAGTTCTTTGCATCTCAAAATGGCAAATTATGATAATCAAATGAATCTATGTTGTCGATTGCTTTAAACAGCATATGCCAGGGACTATCAGTTTGCTGTATGTCATTTTAATGAGAAACAATTGGCAGCTTCAGGTTTCATCAAATTCGAATGTCAACTCCAAGGACCATTAAATTGATTAGAGAAATTCATCTTTAACATTTTGTTTCTTTAGAACAACTTCTAGTTCCAAAATTTGTATTAGTTAGGGTTCACCAGAGGAACAGAAATATAAAATATGTAAATATACAAGAGATTTCTTAGGTAGGATTACCGGAACAGAAAGAGAAAAATTCCAGTAGCTATCTGTAGAATCAGAGGCAGAAAAATCCAAGTGACTGTCTACATTCTGGAGAACTGGGAGAGCCAGAAGTAGCTCAGGGTCAAAGGACAGAGTCACTGGTTGGGTCTGTTAGAAAACTAAAATCTACACTGGAATCCTGAAGGAATTGGGGACCAATGTCCAAAGTTAATGAAAGCTAGAGTTGCTCTGAAGAAAAAGGGAAGAAGTTTTCCTTCTTTCTCTTCTTATTCCATCCACGCTGCAAACTTACTGGTTGGTGGTACACCCAGGGGGAAGCCTCTCTCCTTAATTTGCAGTTTACATGTCAATTGTTCACACAAAAAGCCAGAACTTTACTAATCTGTTAGGCAGTTCTTACTGAGGTTGACCTATTAGCATTAATGATTACCAGTACAATCAGGCTTTGGGGACTGTACTGATAATCATGCTTATCTATTCTTCATCAAGGTCTTGCCCATTTTATGAGTGGATACATTTTACCGTTGATGGATATCCAGTTTGTTTCTTTTCCTTTCTTAATAGCCTTCTTTTGACCATCCACTGCCCTTAGCACATCTATTGAGAGTTATTATGGCTTGTGTCTAGTGATCCCCACAAAGCCTCATGTAGTCACTGGGGCAGGCTTCTAGAGTTTATGATTAATTCATGATCAAAGGCTAGGATTATGGGTCTGAGTGCTGCTGGTATTATGGGTATGAGTGCCACACCTACCCTGGGGCAGAGAGCCTGAACACAGTATAGGAAGGGAGAGAGGCTTGATCTCTGTTTTTTGCTGCCACTGTTGCTGCTCCTTCCTTTGAACTTTGCTGTTTTCCACCACCACGAGCTGCTTCCCTCTTCTATGTGTCACTCAACCTTGGAGCAAGCCAAAGACAGACTGAAACCTCTATTGAGCTAAATAAACTTTACTTTCCTTAATTTTAGGTTTTAGGTATTTTGACCCAGAAATGAGAGAAAAATAACTAAGGCAAAGGCTGATCAGGAGCAAAGAAAAGAAGTTAAATTTATATCAGGTAATTTTTTATATGGAGTGGGAACTAATGATCTTTTAAATTGTGAGAAGGTTTGATTTAAAGTTTTCTAGAACCACATCATCTGAAAATTGGAATAGACTTTAGGGGTCATTTCTTGGGTCCATGAAAAGCACAGGTTTCAATTCCCAATAGTATCTACCAGTGTGTATATTTATCTAAGCTATCTTAACAGCTATGCAAGACTTAGTGGCTCCTACCACTAGCAGCATTATTACACCTATCTTTAGTACTTGGTCTCAAAAACTTGGCATTTTAACATTTTTCTGATGAAAAAGCAGATCTGGAAATGGAGGGGAAAATGTAACCCTAAAGCTCTGGGAATTGTTCCAAACACAGAAACAACTAGAAAGAAAATAATTTAGGTAATCACTAAAATTACCTTCTTTTCAAAAGATAACAAACAGAGGTGGGAAAACAACAGTTACCTGTTGTTTGGACAATTAATCTTGTCTTATACAGGGGTTTTCTTTCTCAGTTGTGCTGCAGAAAATAGTCATGAGATAAAGCCAAAGAAACCAACAGCATTAACAAGTGCAACTAGGGAAAACTAACACAATGACCATAGTCAATGACAAGGACAACTCTAAAGGGCATTAACACTCTGTGAGTAACAAAAGAGAAGCTGATGATGAAAAATAAGAAGACAAGGTTGTGGGCAGAAGAATCTATGCTGATTTAGAGGGGAGAGAGGAGAAACACAAAGTCTGAATTACTGATGGGAATATGGCAAGAGAGAATTATCCACAGAAGGGAAATATTTTATATTGTGATCCAGAGAGTGGCGCCATGTGGGGAGTATCACAAGACCAAAACCTCTTGAAGAGGTGAACAGGGACAAAACTCACTCATTTTGGACTACTCATGCATGACCCAACATGACCAACACTGAAGATAAGAACATTAACAAAATGTTTCTCAGTTTTCATGATGTGCTTGAACTTGCTGCTCATAAGTTCATAGTCAATGTTTGCAAGAGAATGTATTTAACACATGACATACAATTCACAGGATTATTTTATAGTACTCACCCCAAAATCAAATGCACTAGGGTGCAGGAAATCTATCCACATACTAGAGATCCAAAGAATCCAGATGAGGGTCTGGATCATACAGCAACATCCTACACAAATTAAAGACACTGGGGAATCACATATTTTATTATTCTATGTGGTTTTGTTGATGCCTCACATAGATTTCAGGATATAAGCTGAAGCCTACTAGACCATTTAATACTTCAGCTGAAGACCTAGAAAACATGACAATGTTATTCATGAGTCCAACTGGAGGCCTAGAGTTCATGATAATGTTTCATGCAAGCCTGTATCCAAGAGCTGCACTGAGAAAGTCCAAATTTCACACTGGATGTTAGATAGTCTGCACCAGTGGGATGAAGGATCTGTTCCAGCAGGCAGAGGGATCTTCACTGGAGCTAGGAAGTGACATCAAGGTAAAGACCACAGTTCCCCCAAAAGAACCACGGCTGCCCTCAGTGACAGCAAGGACCTACAATGTGAATAGTTGAGTTCACATGAGGAAAACCAATGTGACAAGATTCTCCAGGAGAATTGACAACATATCTTTTTTCCCCTCCAGTTTTCATTTCATGTTATTGGCAAAAACACTCAAGTGGGCTTTCTGCACCATGAGTGTAACAAATTGACCATTAGTTCATCCAAAATACTCCTTAAACAAGATAAGCATAAGTATGAGTTACATAGGGATGATATTGAATTTAAATTATCCTTTATTTGAAAAACTAAACTATAAACATTTCACTTATAAAGTGCATATATTTTTGTTGCTGTTAATACAGTTTTGTCAAATGCTGTTAATATAGATTTGTCAAATCTCAAAACTTGTGTGGCAAATACCTGAGTTGGGAAGGTCAAGCATCAATAATTTATTTAGGGCCGGCCAAATAGCTCAGCAGATTAAAGTGTCTGCTTAGGCAGGCACAGGGACCAGGGTTCGATCCTCAGTGTGCTGTGCTGGCCCTGCCCCTGGGGCACACTGAGACAGTGATTGGGACAAGACGTGTTATTGTTAGTCTGTAATCCCAACTCTTTGGGAGGTGGAATACAGGAGAATCACTGAGTCTGATCTCTGCAGTGAGACCCTGTAGAACCTGTAGACCCTTACTAAAATACAAATAATAATAATTATTATTAATAATAATAACAGTTTGTTCTGACTGATACCAGGACTGAGAAAAAAATATAATCGAAAGGTGACAAACTTTTGCGTTGGATTCTGTACTTAAGGGACATATACAGTACCATCGCTTAATCAACACACCTGAAGTGGAATGCTGTCTACCACAAGAGTATTCCTTAGAGAAAAAAATGATTTAGATCCACTGTTACAAAAGGCTAATATGTTTTAAATAGGCCAAACTTGCTTGATTTTTGAGTGGTTAGTGAGTCCTGGCATTTAAAAAAAAAAAAAAAAAAAAAACAGGGCAGGAGAAACTTCAGTAAAAACTTAGTAAAATTAACTATTTCTGAGCATGGATGAATTTCTGATTAGTGTTATACATGCCTTGGTTTAATGTGATGTTATTTGTCTGCTTCACTTCTAGTTAGGCACTATGAAATACAGGTGGATCTCTGAATTATGATGATTTAACTTAGTATATTTCAACTTTATGATCATTGGGAAGTGATATATATTCAGTAGACACTGTAGTTTGAATTTGAAGTTTGATCTTTTCCTGAGCTAGTGATATGCGATAAATAATCTCTCATGGTTGTGGACAACTCCCAGTCAGCCAAGAAATCATGAGGAGAAATAGATGACTTTCTATATGCATGATTTGTTAAGTTATGATGTTCAGTAGGTTAAGAGTAT
The DNA here is from genome assembly GCA_004027165.1 of Ctenomys sociabilis. Classification (NCBI taxonomy): domain Eukaryota; kingdom Metazoa; phylum Chordata; class Mammalia; order Rodentia; family Ctenomyidae; genus Ctenomys; species Ctenomys sociabilis. The sequence continues at coordinate 15,242 of PVKA01035204.1, forward strand.
TAGACATATTTTAACATGATATTTTCAACTCATGATGGGTTTACCAGGACATGACCCCATAATAAATCAAAGACAGATGGTAAAGTCACCTTTGGTTTTTGTTTTGCTTAGTTTTTTTCTCTTGGTACAGGATCTCACTACATAGTTTGGATGCATAGTGATCCTCCTGTCTCAGCTTTTCCAGCACTGGGATTATAGGTGTGCAGCACCATGCCCAGCTCTGGGGCCAAGGCAGCATGTGGTACTGGGCATAAAATTTGGGACCTTGTGTTTATCAGGCAGGTGCTTAGAGTGCCAAGGTACTCTCCAGCCCTAAGCAGCTTTGCTTTAAGCTGAATAACATGTTGACTCTTCTTACGTATTTATATAAATTAAAGACGCTGGAAATTCACATATTTTATCATTCTAGGTAGTTTTATTGATGCCCCATATATATTTCAAGATATAAGCTAAAGTCTACTAGACCATTAATAAAACACAGTGAGGGTATTCTATGTTTATTCTAAATTTATATGCTTATTAAAAATGGATTTGTTTTCTTACTTTTTTCCAAATAACTCTTAGCACATAAGAACTACTTGTTCTATATATTGCTTTTGCAACATACAAAACTTTACTAAGGGCCAGCAAGATAGGTCAGCAAACTAAGCACCTGCTTAGGCAAGCACAAGAACTGGGGTTTGATCCCTGGCACCACGTGCTGCACTGATCCTGGGAATAATGAGCAAGCCAGGTACACTGGCTATGGTGGAGCCCTTCTGTAGGAGTTTGAACACAGGAGGATCACTATGAGTCTGAGCTGTGTAGTGAGACCCTGTACCACATATGTTTTAAAAATAAAATTTTACCTGCAACTATACTAAAAATATCAATGTAGTTATAACAAGTTTATTGATGGATTTTTCAGTTTTTATTTCTATAACATCATAGAATATACAAACAAGGATAATTTGATTGCCTACTTTCTCATTTGGATGCCTTTTATTTTTTTTATCTTGCCTGATTATTCTGGCTAGGATGCCCCATACAGTGCTGACTAGAAGTGTTAGAAGTGGGAGTCCTTATCTTATTCCAGAATTCATGGGAAAAGCTTTCAAATTTCCTTTAATTGATATGATATGACATATAGCCTTAATTGTACTGAGGTATAAACATCAAGAGTTTTTATTCACAAAGGGATGTTGAATTTTGTCAAATCTTTTCCTCATCTATTGAAATGATTAATTGGTTGTATCCTTAATTCTATTAATATTATATAACAAATTAATTGGCTTATGTACATTGAACTATCCTTATGTTCATGGTGTATTTCCCACAAAATGATGTTGCATTACCAATGTGCTATGAATTTGGATGTTTAGCATCTTGTTGAGCATTTTAACATATTCATTCTTACAATGTATACACAAATGAAATATGTAGGAATACATTTAACCAAGGAAGTAAAAGATCTACTCACTGAAACATATAAAAAAAATCTGACAAGGGATGGCAAAATAGCTCAATGAATTAAGTGCCTGCTTTGGCAAGCTCCGGAACCAGGATTCGATCTCTGGTTCTGCTTGCAGTGTTGGCCCCACATACTATGCCAGTGACCAAGTCCACGTGTGGTGTCACACACCTGTAATCACAAGAACTGGGGAGACTGAAAACATGAGGATCACTGTGAGTCTGAGCTGTGTAGTAAGACCCTGTACCAAGTACATAAAATGAAAAAATAAAATTCTAATGAAAGAAATTGAAGAGGGCACAAAGGGAAAGAAATCCTGTGTTTACAGAGTACAGAACTCAATATTGTTATTTTTTTATTTTTTAAAGAGAGTATAAAATAGTACTAAAATAGAAAAAATAACAACTGATACAGAATTTCACTTAATATACTAATATGAATTTCACAGTATTTGTTGTAATATATATTGTTGTCTTTCAACCAGTTATTCATTTACCAGATATATGCATGTAACGTTGGAAGAAAAACAAAAGAAGTATATGAGAAATTATGAAGAAAAAAGTGTAAGCAATTGAAAATAGGAGATAATACAAATTAAGTATTATCTGATCCTTTCCATAGACCAGCAGAAATGCACACTACAGTTGTCCAAACCATTATGCTTATGTACATAGAGATATCTCTTTCCTCCACTCCCTCTTCTGTCCTCCTTAACTCTTTTCATTGGAATAAGTTCATTCCCTTTTCCAAGTGTCTACTATACCCTTCATATTCCATTTTCTCTTTCAGGTTCTCTCACTAAGGAGACAATATGAAATTTGCACATGTGGGTCCAATTTATTTCACTGAAGAGTATGCTATCTAGCTGCATCCATTTACCAACAGAAGACTCAATTGCATCCTCTTTTATAGCTAAATAATACTCCGTTATGTAAAAATATTACATCTTCTTCATCTATTCTTCAGTTGATGGGCATCTGGGTTGTTTCCAAGATTTAGTTATGACAAATTGTGCTGCTATAAACATTGATGCACATATATTGCTATGGTATAAGTTTTTAAATTCTTTTGGAAAAATACTCAGGAGAGGTATAGTTGGCTTGAATGGGATCTCCAGTCCTAGCTTTTACAGGAAGCATCTTACCAGTTTCCATAGTGGTTATACCAGTCTACACTCTTACCAAAGTGAAGAAGGGGTCCCTTTTCCTCACAGTCTTTCCAATATTTGTTATTGGCTGACTTCCTGATGTTAGCCATTTTTTCTGAGGTGAGATAGAATCTCAGTGTTGTTTTAATTTGCATTTCTGAAATGAGCAATGATGTTGAACCTTTTTTCATATATTTAGTTGCCATTTGTACTTCTTCACATGAGGTGTGTATATTCATATCAGATGCCCATTTTGAGATTGGGTCCTTGAATTTGAGGGGGTCTGATTTTCAAAATGTTTTAAAGCCATTGTCCTTATTACTTTTATTTCTCTCTTGTCTATTTCATCTGACTAACATTTGCAGAATTATATTGAATAGGAGTGGACAGCCTTGACTTGCTCCTGATTTTAAGGAGAAGACCTTCAGTTTTTGCTCATTTAGTATGATGTTGGCTGTTGGTTTCTCATAGGTGGCTTTCATCAGATTGAGATATAGACTGTCTATTCTGAATCTCTGTAGGGTTTTTATCATGAATGATTGTTGAAATTTGTCAAAAGCTTTTTCTCCATGTATTGAGATGATCATGTGTTTTTTGTTCTTGGCTCTTTTGATGTGGTATATTACATTTATGAATTTGCATATATTGAACCATCCTTGCATTCCCAGAATGAATCCCACTTGATTATGACATATAATCTTGAAAATTTGTTGCTTTGTTTCCCAGTATTTTATTGAGGATTTTTGCATCTATATTCATTAGAGAGATTGACCTGTAGTTCTCTCTTTCAGTTGGATCTTTTTCTGGCTTTGGATTCAGAGTAATACTTGCCTCCATGGATGTGTTCAGGAGAATTGCTTCCCTTTTGATTTCATTGAAGATTTTGAGAACAGTTGACTTTAAATCGTCTAAATTTCTGCTGTGAATTCATCAGAACCTGGCCTTTTCTTTGCTGGTAGTTTATTATTATTATTATTATTATTATTATTATTATTATTTTATTATTACACTTTCAATTTTGTTTCTCATCACTGGGTTATTCATCACTTTCATATCTTCTTGACTCAGCTTTCACATTTTATGTGTATCTAAGAAACTGTCTATTTTCTCTGTGGTTTCCATTCTATGAGAGTAAAGATTTTTGATGTAGGTATTAATGATCTTATGAGTTTCTCTAGGGTCTGTAGGGATTTTCTGGTTTTCATTCTTTATTGTGTGAATTTCTGTTTTTTTCTTTCCTTTTTTTGATTAGGTTGGTTAGGGGTTTATCAATTTTATTGTTTCAAAGAACAAACTCTTTGATTCATTAATTCTTTATATTGTTTTCTTCATCTCCAATGTATTAATTTCTGCTCTAATCTTTACAATTTCTAGCCTTCTTTGGGCTTGACTTGCTCTTCTTTTTCTAGGAGCTTGAGTTTCAGCTTAAGGTTGTTCATTTGGACTTGTTCTGTTTACCTAATGTGCAAATTTACCACTATAATTTTTTTTTTAAGAAAGCTTTCTTTGCACATACAGGTTTCAGTATGTTGTATCTGCATCTTTTAATGCAAATATTTTTTTTAATTTCTTCTTTAATTTCTTCTGTGACCCACTGGTTGTTTAGGAGGTTGTTATTTAATTTCTATGTCTTCATGGTATTTTTATAGTTATTCTGTCAATACTTTCCAATTTTATTGCACTACGGTCAGATAATACACATGAGATAATTGCAATTTATTTGAATTTACTTAAGAAGGCTCTGGGTGCTTTGGAGAATGTCCCATGTGCAGCTGAGACAAATGTGTATTTTGTTGTTTCTGGGTGAAACACTCACTTGGTAAAATTCTACCAAGTCAATTTGTTCACAAGTTTGGTTTAGTTCTGTTATTTGCTGATTTTTACCTAGTTGATTTATCTCTTTGTGATAATGGCATGTTACAGTCCCCCATTACTATTACATTATTGCTTTTTTCTTTTTTTAGGAAAGGGCCTTCAGAGTGTTCAGGGTCTCACTACATCAGACTCATAGTGATCTGCCTGTTTACAGCCTCGCAAGAGCTGGAATTACAAGCATGCGCCACATACCCAGTCTCAATTGCCATCTCAGCAAGCCACGAGGGTAGGGCTGGCACAGTAGGCATAGGGATAAAGTCCCCAGACCCTGCATCTGCTTGCAGGTGCTTTATTCTGCTGAGCTATTTGGCCGGCCCTCATTTGGTTTTTAATGTCTATTAAAATTTGTCTTATGTAGTTGGATGCTCCTATATTGGGTGCATATATATTTATAATTGCAATTTCTTCCTCTTGCTGTTTTCCTTTAACAAGTATGTAGTAGCCATATTTATCTCTTTGAATGATTTTGGGTTTGAAATCATACTGTCAGCAACCAAGATAGCTACCCCTGCTTTTTACGATTTCCTGTGGCATAGAGGATTGTTTTCTATCCTTTGATTTCTGATGTTAATTTTCTTTTCAGATAAATGTGTTTCCTGAATGCATCATATTGTTGGATATTTTTTTCTTGATCCACTTGGCTATTCTGTTTCTTTTGATTGGTGGATTAAGGCCATTTATATTGATGGTTATAACTAATATGTATAGGCTTCTCTTTGTCATGTTATTTTCTGGCTATAAATTCCATACTTTTTACCTTTTGTTAAATTACTGGCTCTGTTTGGTGATTTCTGCTGTTCTTGAAGCTGTGACCACTTCTATCTCTTTCTAGAGTATCTATCAGTCACTACTCAGCAGAGTTGATTTGGTGGTCATGAATTTCTGCAATTGTTTTTTTGTCATGGAAGGTTCTTATTTTGCCATTGAATTTGATAGATAGCTTTTCAGGTACATCAATCTGGGTTGGAAGTTATTTTCTTTCAGGACCTGAAACACTTCACTCCGAGCTCTTCTTGATTTGATGGCTTGTGTTAAGAAATCTACCATGATTCTGATGGGTTTTCCATTGTATAGGTTTGTTTCTTGTCTGTAGCAGCTTTTAATATTCTATTTTTTTGCTGAATTCCTGGGATCTTGTGATTTTGTACATAGGTGTAGATTTATTGTGATTATGGCTGTGTGGAATTCTATATGCCTCACTTAACGGTATGTCAAACATTTTTCTCATACTTGGAAAATTTTTTGTTAGTGCTTCTGCAGATAATCTGTTTATATTATTTGTGCTGTCTCCTGCTGCTGCACTGAAACCTCCTATCATTATATTATTTTTTTGTGTGTGTCATGTGTAGCTGCTGAAGTTTTATTTCTGGTTATTTGTTGTTTTAACAGATTTTTCCTTTCATGTTCATTGCCTGCACCACTGTATTCCAGATCTGAAAGTCTATCTTCAGTTTCATTCAGGAGGTTTTGCCTCCTTCAGTGAAGTTCTTAATTTCCTAGTTATCTGTTTGAATTTATTCCACTCATTCTTATTCTTTCCTGTATGGTTCATTAAGTGTTGCCATCATTTTCTATTATCTATATTGTATCTGTCTTCTTTAGCTGTGATGAGAAATTCTTTCAAGATTGATTGTTGCATTTCTTTTTCACCTGAGAGTTTATTTATCATCTTATTTCTTCTATAGCCTGACAAACTTGTTTACTTTATTTGCTATCATTTCACAAATTTCAGGTGTGTGATTTCCAAGTTCTTGTATGTCTTCGTCTCTTGAATTTGTTCCGGATGGGATAGAGGATTTATTTTTTTTTATTTTTATTTTTTTTTTTTTTACATTTATTTTATTTATTTATTTATTTATTTTTTTGTCTTTTTGAGACAGGGTCTCGCTATGCAGTTCAGGCTGGCCTTAAGCTCACTTTGTAGCTCAGGCTGGTCTCGAACTCACAACAATCCTCCTGCCTCAGCCTCCCAAGTGATGGGATTACAGGCATGCGCCATCACGCCCGGCTAGAAAATACATTTAGAGAATGACAATTAATAAGCTTACAGGGATTAATGAAATTGGAAAGTCATCATTGAGTAATCATCTTAATAAGTTAAGCATTCAGGGTCCAGGGAGATAGCTCAGTGGAATAAGTGATTGCCTGGGAAGCACAAGGTCCTGAGTTTGGTCCCTGGTACCACCAATAAATAAATAAATAAATAAGTTAAGCATTCAGTCAAGAAAACTAGTTGACCGTGGTGATGCACCTCTGTAATCACAGCACTCTGGAGGTAGAGGCAGGAGGATCCTTGGACATTCAAGACTACCCTGGGCTACAAGGTGAGCTCAAGGCCAGCCTGAGCTGCATATGAGGACCCTGTCTCAAAAAGACTAAAAACAAAAATACTAAAAATAGTGAGCAAAGATTTGATGAGGAATGAGACACATACATTGTCTTCAAGTATCTTACCAAAAACACTTAATCACCAGAAACAAAATAGTAATTTTACAATGGAAAAGTTTAGTGAACACTATTTTTTTTTAATTGGAAATCTATTTTTATTTTTATTTTTTTGGCAGAGCCAGGGATTGAACTCAGACCCCTGCTCTTGCCAGGGAAGTGAAAATTTGTTTGTTTGTTTTTGCAGTACTGAGGCTTGAACTCAGGACTCTGTGCTCCCCAGACAAGCGCTTATTCTACTGAGCTATCTCCCTGGGCCCTGCGGACACCATTTTAATCAAGTGATCAAAATTGATATTCTTGGGCTGGCCAGATAGCTCAGTAGATTAAAGCACCTGCCTAGGCAGAGCACAGGAACCAGGGTACAATCCCTGGCACTGGAGACAGCAATTGAGACTGGGCGAGGTAGCACCTGCCTGTAATCCCAGTCCTTGAGAGGCTAAAAACAGGAGTATCTCTGTGAGTCTGATCTACATAGTGTAGACCCTGTACTAAATACATAATAAAATAAAATAAAATTAATATTCTTCGTAATGGGACAAATCAAAATCAGGCACCACTTGATAGAAGACAATGAATATACAGTATCACCCTGTGTTATTCCTAAACCCAAAAATGTATAACCTAAATTCAGTCATGAGGAAACTCAGAGGGGCATTCTACAAAA
>PVKA01035205.1:0-22817 GCA_004027165.1 Ctenomys sociabilis
ATTATATATATACATATACATGGATGGCATATATATATATATATATCCTGAATGTAGAAGAGAAAATGAAAGTGGCCAGTCTGAATGTGTTAGAATTTCATTGCTCTTTCTTTTTACTAATACATATTTACAGTTATCGGTCTTTAATTTTAGCTATTTTGGAAGACATGTTTATTTTTATTACTGAATCCCTGTGTCTGTTACCACTATTAATAATTTGGACAGTCTTAGGTGTTTTTATTCTAGTGATAAAGTGGGTTCATTGTGCAGTCAGTTCTTATACAAGCTGCACATTTGGAAGTGTGACACTTCTGAGTTCACTTTCTCTTCTGCCACAACTTCCATGTTTGGAGGCCTTAAGAGCACCTGAGACTCAGTAATTTTCTCGAAGGGTTCTCAGACCTGTTATGACTTTCTTTGGCAAAGGGACCCAGTTTGAAATCAGCCAAAGAAAGAGGTGCTTAGGGTAAGAGAGTTCCAGGAATAGAGGTTCCAGTTGTCTTCTCCCAGTAGCATTGACAGTAGAATGCATGGTGGTACGTGCAGAGTATTGTCAGTTAGAGAAGTTTACCTGAGCACTGGTGTGCTGAGTTTTTATTTGGGTCCAATTGCTTAAGACGTGATAGACTATCATGTTTCTGACCTTAGGGCCCAGTCCCTCATAGAAGTTCAGTTGGTTCTGTGTGGCCCAAAGCTATCTTCATATCCATAGCATATCACATTATAGCATGAACTATTTAATGTGGCACAAAGTACATAGGTAAACAAAAATAGTCTTTATGAAGCAGGATATTCCAAGGATTTGGATACTACTTCCCAGAAACAGTGCAAAGTAAGACTTCTCTTTGGGCAAGATTAATTCTGTACGTATATTCATATACTCTGTTTACAAAAGTTAACTATGGGCATGGTTGCATAAAACTTACATAATCTATTGCCAAAGTGAGAAACTTAACTTAGCTATTTAATCCAAATTTATGAAGAGTGTGAAATTCAATTATATAGCTTTTGTCAGTTTTAAAAATTTATTAATTTATTAAACATTTATTAAACTGTGGTGTTCAGGCATTGTGCTGAAATGAAGTATATTATCTTAGCATAAATACTAAAATACAAAGTATATTTATTGCTTATAGAGAGCACCACAATCACTTAAAGTGTTTGGCTGAGGGCTAGGTTGTGAATGAAGTTAATAGAGATGAAGACACACTTAGGAGTCAGCTCCTGGAGGTCCCCTGTATTGTGTTAAGGAAGTTAGGCTCATACCCAAAGGTGCTGAGGAATAATTTCTTAAATGTTATCAGGAGAATGGCTAGTTTTAGAAAATTGCTCAAAGCATAGGGTTTTATTAAATATTTAATCTCCTTTATAGGAGTTTATTCTTATTCTTTTCTAGACAATATGGAATTTATATTTTTCCATGTAAGTATATGAGTTGATTACAAATTATTTTTTCCGATTGCAGAAATAAAAGATTACTGGGAAAAACATGCAAAACAGAAAACATCCCTTTTATCTAATAAAAATCTGAAATATATTTTTAAAGCGTCTTGCCCATCTAGATGTGCTTTTCAGGTACTTCTGAATGTATACAGCTATTTGTGGTACACAGAGGTATATATATATCGATTTTTAAAATTTTTTTTTAATTTAGTGCAGGGTGTACAGCGTCTCACTACACAGATAGGACTTGTAGTGATTCTCCTGTTTTCAGCTTCCCAAGAGCTGAGGTTATAGGCACATGTCACCACACCCAGTCTCAATCACTGTCTCAGGGTGCCCTGGGGTGGGGCCTGCAGGCTGGCTGGGGATCAAACCTCCGACCCCTGCATCTGCCTAAGCAGATCCACTGAGTTATTTAATCCACTGAGTTATTTGGCTGCTCCTGTATTGATGTATTTCAAAGTAAAATAACATGTTACTTTGTAATTCTTCTGAAACTCACTGCAAAAAATCTTGACTTTGTAGCTTTCTTTATCACAGTGGTTATACTTGTTTTATCATTTGTGTAATGATTTGTTTACTATATACTTGTCCTTGATGTTTATCTTATTAGCTGTTTTTTTTTTAAGTCTTATTAGCTGTTTTATCCTTAGGATTTATATGGTGTTTAGCTCAGTATAGCCAGCGAAGAAGTTTATTGCATGAGTTAACTGAGGACATATTTCCATGCCAGTACATAAAGAGGTACTATGTTCTTTATTATGGCTACATAGAATTCTTCTCATAATATAATTTATTTTGAAAAGTTATTTTGATTTAGTTATTAAAACATGCAGTTACCATATACAGTGATACAGTTGTTGTAGAAAAGTTTGGTAGTTCTTCAGAAATTAAGCATAAAATTACCATATGGTGTAGCAGTTCTTCTGGTTATATACCCAAGAGAATTTAAAGTACATGATCACACAGAAACTTATACACACAATTTTTTTTCTTTTTGGAAGAACTAGGGATTGAACTCAGGCCTTTGTGCTTGCCAGGCAAGCACTTATTCTACTGAGCTATCTCACAGCCCTACACAAATGTTTATAGCAGCTTATAATGGTCAAGATGTGGAAGCAGTTCATGTATCTGTTAAATAGATAAATGAGGTGGTATATGTACACAGTGAGATAGTATTCAGCTTTGAAAAAGAATGACATATTAATAATGCTTTCTGGTGGTGATGGTGCTGGGGATCAAGCCTCAGACCTTGATCATGTGAAAACCATGCTCTGCCACAAAAGATTGCCAGATGTACGTGATGCTACACCATTGATGAAACGTAGACATGTAAAAATGTAAAAGAAGCCAGATGTAACAGGTCCCATATCATATAATCCCTTTAATATGATATATCTGTATTTCACAAATTAATAGAGACAAAAATTACATTTGTTGCTGTCAAAGGATGAGGTAGGGAAGAATGGAGAGTGATTACTTAGTGGGTATAAATTGCTGCCTGGGGTGATGAAAAAGTTTGAAGCTAAGGACAGGTTGTGGTGACATAACATCCAATGCACTAAATACCACTGAATTAAATACATTCAAGGAGGTTAATTATATCTTTTTTTGTTGTTGTTAATTTTTGCTGTGTGAATTTCACCTCAATACAAATTATATATATATGTTTGATACATACTGAGATAATATAAAGCTTTTTTGTGTATATTTAGTACAGGTTCTACAGGGTCTCAATACTTAGATGAGACTTGTAGTGATTGTCCTATTTTCAGCCTCCCAAGAGTTGGGATTACAGGCCTGTGATACCACGCCCAATTTCAATTGCCCTCCCAGGGCACCCCAGGGATGGGACCACCACAACAGGGATTGAACCCCAGCCTCTGTGCAGGCACTTTAATCTGCTGAGCTATCTGGTCAGCCAAAATTAAGTTTTTTTGTTGTGTTCTCCTGGTGTATGATGAATTATAATGAATAGATTTCCAAATATTTATCATGTTAATTTTGGGTTGTTTTTATTTTAGATTTGTTTTCTTTCTTTGGAAAGGAAAATTAGCTGATAGCCCTGGTAACTGTTTAACAACTAAGCATGACACTGAAAATATGTAAATTAATTGATGCCATGTTCTGAAAAGTTAGTTCTTTTTTCTTGCAGTCCTTACATGAAAATCATTGTTTCAAATAAGATAAGTTATATCAAATTGTAAATGGATAATAAACATTGCTTTTATTTTTTTTGAAATGTTCTCAAAGTGCTATTTCTTAAATAACTATATATATTTTTTTCTAGATTTTTTTTAAATGGTGAAAATATGAGCTAGTTCATTTTAATGTCTTTTTTGACCAGGATATAAATAATGGGTGAAGATTTGGTAGCAATAGTCATAATTTCTAATCTCAGTTTTAGAAAAGCGATATTCGGGCTGATCCGATAGCTCAGTGGACTAAAGCACCTGCTTACTCAGAGAGCAGCAGCTGGAGTTCAGTCTCCAGCGTGCTGTGCTGGTCCTTCCCCTGGGGTATGCTGAGACTGTGATTGAGACTGGGCATGGTGGCTCAAGCCGGTTATCCCAGAGCTTGGGAGGCTGAAAACAAGAGAATCACTACAGATCTGACCTACATAGTAAGACCCTGTAGACCCTGTCCTAAATATAAAAATAAAAAAAGAAAGAAAAGCGATATTAATATTATAAAAGTGTGTGCACGTTTGTGAATGTGCAGTTATTTTTATTAAGGGCTTTTATTCCCAATGTAATGCATGTTTTTACTTAATATCAGAATTACAGATAAAGGAAAAGAATAAAATGAAAGCCTATAATCTTATAGACCAAGAAAACTTCCTTTGACATTTTGGCATATTTATGTACATGTATAAATATTTGCAGATGTATAATGTATGCATGTATGTATGTATATATCATATATATTCATATATAATATATAGTTTATATGTTTTTGCTTAATTGCATTTTAAAGAACTATCTCTAGTACTACATATATATGTAAAATGCTTCATAATAATATGTAATGCTCCCTAAGGAAAAGGATCTTACCTCACTTTACTCTGTAGTTTTTTTTTTTTTTTTTTTTTTTTTTTTTTTTTTTTTTTTTTTTTTTTTTTTTTTTTTTTTTGTGGAACCAGGGATTGAACTCAGGCCCTTGTGCTTGCCAGGCAAATGCTTATTCAACTGAGCTATCTCCCAGCCCTTTATAGTTTGGAGTGTAGTAAAAATGCATATAAAATTTACTGTCTTGGGGGGCCTGCTGGTTAGCTCAGTTGTTTAAGTGCCTGCTCATGCAAATGCAGTCAGGCACAGGGTACCGTGGTTCGATCCCCACCTCCACCTGAATTACCAGACCTGCTCTTAATGCAGCCTGAGCCAGCCAAAAATAAATAAATAAATAAAAATTTTACTATCTTAACCATTTTATGTACAGGTCAGTGGTATTAAATGTTGTGTACCATTACCATTTTCCATTTCCAGAACTCCTTTCTGTTTGTACAACTGAAACTATCCCTATTAAACTATAACTTACCATTTCCCAATACTCCTGGCAGATCCTATTCTACTTTATCTCTGTGCTATTGACTGTTTTAAGTACTTCATATAATTGGAATGCAGTGTAAACTGACTGATTTCATTTCACATTGACTGATTATAGTACTAGAGACTGAACTCAGTTGTTTTCTCTTTTTTTTTAGTATGTTGATAGTGTCTTTTTTTTTTTTTGTCTTTTTGAGACAGGGTCTCACTATGCAGTTCAGGCTGGCCTCGAGCTCACTTTGTAGCTCAGGCTGGTCTCGAACTCACCACAATCCTCCTGCCTCAGCCTCCCGAGTGCTGGGGTTACAGGCATGCGCCACCACGCCCGGCTCGATAGTGTCTTTTTAGTCATAAAAATTTAATATTTTTGTAGAAGTCTTTGTTTTGCTTTGAACAATTTATTTAACTGAAATGGACTTAACATTTGTTTCTGAAGTGACTTCCATTTATTTTGATACATCTTTCCCCCCTGGTGATTCAAGCCAGTATATATATTTTATAAATATTTAGGTATATGCTGCATAATACCTCAGCATTATCTTTCAGCAAGAAAAACTGAAGAGTAAAGACTGGACACAATTATTAGGTACAGTGAAAGTCTGCTGCAAATATTTCTGAGGTAAGAAGGTATCACATACCTGTTCAACTAAGAAAATCACCCTTACAACACAGGATGATTTTATTTTTATGTAGGACCTAAAACACTTAAGCTGCCAGTTGGGTGCTGAATGGCAGAGTAGCATCCCCTATTATGCCATGAATTCATGGGGAATAGGTTCCAGCAGCTCAGTTTCCTTCCTTTCCACTGGTCCTCACAAAGTGTGCTTCTCTAGGAGAGGCAGGTAGGTGCTTCAGTTGAATCCAAGTACCTTTCTCTTTGGCTTCCTTCTTTTTCTGATAATTTTCCTTGACATGTTTCAGGAAGCTATCACAGCTTTTTTGAGTATTTAATATGCTCTGTAATACATACATTAATCCTCTTGGCAAGTATCTTGCCCTTAACTTGCTTGTGTAAAATAATGCAAACAGCATGCTGGGTAACATTGTAGACTCTTCCCATTTTGAAATGGTAACATTTGTGAGGCATTCCTTTTTGCACAGTACCCATTCCCTTGATGTCTACAATGTCACCCTTTTTTGTAGATCTGTATGTATGTGGCCAAAGGAACAACCCCATGTTTTCTAAAAGGCCTAGAGAACATATAGTGGGTTGCTCTCCTCTTGGCCTTTGGATTAATCATTTTGGCAAATTACTGGAAGATGGTAGTGCTGGCCAAAAGGGCTGTAGAAGTCTTAATTTGTCAGTTTTTCTCTTTTGTTCCCTGTGCCTTTGCTGTCATATCCAAGAAATAATTGCAAAGTTCAGTCTCATTTACCCTGTTTTTTTAAAAAAATGATTTTAAGTTTTAATGTAGGTCATGGATCCAATTTTGAGTTAAGTTTTGTATATGATATTGAGTAAGGATCTCAAGCCCTTTTTTATGTATGGATATCTAGTCTACCCATTTGCATTTGTTGAAGAGACTGCTTTCTCCTGGTGTATATATATTCTTGTCACTCCTATTGAAGATCAGTTGATTATACATGCATGTGTTTATTTCTGGGCCTCCTAATCTGTTCTGTAGGTCTGTATGTTGGTCTGTATGCCCACATCACATTGATTTGATCTATCTATCTATCTATCTATCTATCTATCTATCTATCTATCTATCTATCTATCTATCTCTCTCTCTCTCTCTCTCTCTATCTATCTATCTATCTATCTATCTATCTATCTATCTATCTATCTATCTATCTATCTATCTATCTATGTGTCTTGGTAGGAAATGTGTACCTTTCTTTTTTTCAGGTTTATTTTAGCTACTTAGAAGTTCCTTGAGATTCTCAGTAAATGTTAGGACGTTTTTCTCCATTTCTACAGAAATCATCATGGGAGTTTTATAAACTGTTAAATCTGTACACTGCTTTTGATGGTATTTCATCCTTAATATTGTTTTTTCACAAACATTGGGTGTTTTTTTTTTTTAATTTCAGAAGTGTTTTATAGTTTTCATTGTTAAGTTTAATTTCTAAATATTGTATTTTGATGAGTGGACTTTAAAATTTCATTTTCTATCATATATAGAAGTGTAACTGAATTTTATGTGTGACTTTGTAAAGTTCTTTTGTTTGTTTGTTTTTTTAGTGGTGCTGGGGATCAAATTTAAGACCTTGGGCTTGCTAGGCAGCCACTTATGCAGCTTAGCTATCTCCTTGGCCCCTTGTGTGTGACTTTGTATGATTTTTACTTTACTGAATTCACTTCTAGTAGGAATCTAAGGTTTTTCTACATAAAATATTATTCCATTTGTGGTACGATCATTTTACTTCTTTCTTTGCAGGTTGGTTGTCTTTATTTCTTTTTCTTGTTTAATTATTCTTACTTGTATTTCTAGCACTGTGTTGAACAGAAGTGGCAGAAGGGGCTAGACATAGTGGCTCATGATTATAATTCCTTCACTTTAAAAGGATAGGCAGTTTCAGCTAAGTTTGGATGATTTAGTGAGACCCTGTTTCAAAATAAAATATAAACAAAGTGCTGTGGATGTACCTTAGTGCGAAGGTCCAGTGTTTGGTCCTCAGTACCACTCCCCACCCCTCCACACGCACAGTGGCAAATGTGGGCATCCTTGTGCTTGATCTCAGAGGTAGAGTTTTCAATTTTTATAGTTGAGTTTAATGTTTAGATACAGATTTTTCATATATGACTTTTATTATGTTGAAATAGTTTCTGTTTATAGTTTTTATCTTGAAAGAATATTTTTTATTTATTTATTTATTTTTGGTGGAATTGGGGATTGAACTGAGGCCCTTGTGCTTGCCAGGGAAGTGCTTATTCCACTGACCCATCTCCCTGGCCCCCGAAAGAATATTTTTTAAATGGATTTTCTATATCAAGATGACCATGTAGGTCTTTTTTCTTCATATTTTTTCAGTGTTCAATTTTTGCATGTTGAATCCTTGTATTTCAGGAATAAGTCCCACTTAATGTATAGTTCTTTTAATAGGCTGCTGGATTTAATTTGCTGGTTGTTGTTGAGGATTTCTACTATCAGTCTTCATAAGTGGAGTTAATCTGCAGCATCAGGATGATACACATCCATAGAAAGAATTAGGGATGGTTTATTTCTCATTAATATTTTTGGAAATGTTTGAGAAGAATTAGTGATCTTTATAAGTTTAGTAAGATTCACCAGTGAGACCATCAGGTCCAAGGCTTATTTTTGCTGGAAAATTTTTGATTCCTTATTTAATCCTAATTATAGATATTGTCAGATTTTCAATGTCTTTGTGGTTTTAGCCTTACTAAGGCTAAAAAGGCAATGACCTTTTAAATTTTCTTGAAGTCACTGAGGCCAAAGGGAAAGGGACTTGCCTGAAATTGAGGGAGACTGAGCAAAAGTGGTTGCCTTCTCTGTATCTCTACCATCAGTATCAGTCATAGTAGAATCTCAGTGACAGGTTTTGTTTTGCCCATCTTGGTCATAGTTGATGTTTACAAGCTGCTCCTGAAACAAAATGCATGGCTGCATACCACAGACTTGGGGATAGAGAGTGGTGGTTCCTACTGTCCTGATTGAAATTGCATCAAGTTTATTGCTATTATCTAAGCCTTCCCTTGGAAGTAGGAGTACTGCAATTGACTCCCTAATTCCAGAATGGGTAGATAGGCAGTACCAGTGTTGGTTGTTGTTTGTTGTTTCAATGGAACATAGGTTTCTGGGGCTTCCTATCCCAGTGTCTTACCAGAATTTTCTCTGCTTCCTTAACCCTTGAATGCACGAGAGATATTTATTGTATAGACTCTCATTTTTTATAGATAATCTAAAATACCCTTAAAACATGAATTTTTAAAGTCTTTCTCCCTTTGTATTGTAATATTAAGAAATTATTCACTCAAGACAGATATAGTAAGATTTTGAATAGTTACATTTCTTAAGTTGTATTGGTAAATGTGAACACTTTCAATTACCAAAATTACCAAGTGTTAATTTTGACTTCATGACTTTTTTATATTCCAGTGTACTCTTTCCACTTGTATCTCTGCCTTAGTACTGTAGGATCTGCTTCCCCTCATTGAGAGCTTTTATTTATAGTGCAAATTTTGACACTTATCTAGGCTTAGAATTTCAAATATTGTCTGTCTGTCTATCTGTGGCAGTAGTGGGGATTGAAACGCAGGACCTTCACACTGAATTTACACCTCCTTTCCCCATTTTCAAATTTTGAGGCAGGGTTTCATTAAGTCACTAAATTGTCCAATCTGGTCCTCAATTTATGATCATCCTACTTCAACCTCCCAGAGTGCTGGGATTACAGATGTATGAATCAAATACTACCTTATACTCCTGTATTTATCTGGATACTGACTTCCACAAATAGAAGCACACTTATAAGTTTTGGTTGTGCTGGACATGGTGCTACATGCCTGTAATCCCAGCACTCAGGAGAATCAGGCTGAGACCAGCCTGGAGTTTGTAGTAAGTTGAAGGTTGACCTGAACTACAGAACAGAACCCTTTCTCAACCGTCCCCTCCCCCAAAATTGGGTTGAAATGGAAATGCGCGCGTGTGTGTGTTTCTTGGGTTACAGTAGTTTTTTAGTACAGATTCATAACGTATAACAGATAATTCTTTAATTCAGAATATTCAAGGTAAATTGCCAGTATTATGTTATGTGGTTCATAAGGTTATTATTTTATTAACCAGTAAAATAAGGGAAAATGCTGCCAATCATAAAGATTCATCCCTGTATTATAAATTTGCAAAATGTTTTAAAGTGACAAGATCTCACTGTGTTGCCTAGACTGACTTAGAAATCCTGGGTTCAACCCAGGTGGCATGTTATGTACCAGCTCATTGAGATTGAGGTAGGAGGATCACAAGTCTAAGGCTGGCCTGATATACATAGCAAGTTTAAGACCCCAGCCTGGAGTACATAGTGAGATCCTATTTCAAAAACAAACAGACAGACAGACAAACACAAAAATGAATGTGGTGGTGCACTCCTATAATCTCAGCACTCAGGAGGCTGAGGCAGGAGGATTGCTGCAAGTTCAGACCTGGCCTTGCTACATAGTGAGCTCAAGGCCATCCTGTATTACAAACCCCCCTCTCACCCCAAAGAAACAAACAAACACAAAAAACAAATCAGGGTTCAAATAAGTCTCCTTCTATAGCCTCCCAAATGACTGGGACTACCTGTATGCACCACTATGTTTGACCATAAATGTTAAGATGTGAAAAGTATGAACCTTAAAATATGCAAAATTATACATATGTGGAAAATATGTTCTCAGTGTACTACATGTGTAGCTACCTTGTGCTGTTTCTTTAAAAAAAGTAGGAAACAGTTTGATGAGTTTTTGTGTTGAAGTGATCAGAATTTTTCACCTTGTTTTCTGTAGTTTCTTTTGTGTTACTGAGTTCAGTAAACATTTTTAGTAACCATACTATATAATAGCCATTCTTACCACAGTTGCCAACACTGGACCTGAGATTTACTGTGTGCTAGACACCTCTTTTTTTTTTTTTTTTCATTTGTGTATTTGATACAGGGTCTCACTATGAAGATTGGACTCATTGTGATCCTCCTGTGTTCAGCCTCCCCAATGCTGAGATTACAGGCGTGCACCACTACACCTGGACTCTGTCAACAGTTTAGTGCATCCCGGAGTGGGGCTGACATGGCATGCTTTGTGTGCTGAGCTATTGTGCTAGACATTTTTGATGACTTTCTATATTTCAAATAACTTTTAGAGTGCTTTATGAAGTGAGTTCTGTTTTTGCACCCAGTTTACCAAGGAAGAAGTTGAGACACAGGAAATCTAATGTCTTGTCTAAGATCATACCTGTAGGTGGTTAGAGCTGGGCTTTGAATGTAATGTAGATTGTGTAACTGTAGAGACCGTTACTGCTGGTAGCAGTCTTTCTAAACAATTAAAGAATGAAATACATTTCCCAGGCAATATTTGAAGGTGTTTTGATAAATTTACATGAAATTATTATGTTTTGGTAATTAATTTTTATTTGTATTTTCAGGACATTCAGTCAGAAGAGGGCTGCTATTGAAAGAGAGTATGCACAGGTAAGCTTTGAGTTGGAGGTCACCATGCTAGGTGTACATAGGGGCAGATGTGGTTGTCAGAACCTTAGTATTTCCCCTTTTTTCTTTTCTTCTCATTTCTGGTTACTGTTCTTTGATTCCCCTTATGTTTCATTTGAATATTTAACAGAGGAGCTAAGGTGTTTCATATTACAAAGAAGATTGTGAACCTGTTGTTTAAAGATATTTTATAGCTTTTATAAAATATTTAAGGGGATGAATGATAATGAATATATTTCACAAGTATATTTATTCATTCTCATTTATTTGCTCCATTTTCTGCAGTTAATGAAAGGTTAAGTTTTATATTTATTCCTTCTGGATTTTAGTTTTCATCACAGGCCTGTTGTATAGGGTGATATGCTTTCAGTAGATAATATAGGAAATTTAAGCATTTCCTTTTTTAAATTACAGCCTTATTTGTGTTCCCCTAGTTGAATATTTCAAGGAGAATTATACTGGTATCATCTTGTAGATGTGTAAGAATCAGTAATTATTCTATGTACAAAAATAATTATCATGATATGAAAATTTTGGTCCTTTTTTATGCATTTGCTACAGGGTTTCACCATGCAGCTCAGACTTGTAGTGATCCTCCTGTTTTAAACCTCCACAGTACTGGGATTACAGGGATGCACCGCCATGCCTGGTCTGGCTGGTGTTGCATGTAGTGCTGGGGATGGAACCCCAATATGTGCACTTGTCTAAGCAGGCACTTAGTCCGCTGAGCTATCTCACTGGCCTTTTGGCCCTTTTAAGCAGTTACTTTCTTTGTGGGATAGCATTCTATAGAGATTCACCTCTTGAATCACAACAAATTTTAAAATTCTTATTGGCAGCAAAAAATTTAGAAGACACAAGAACATTAGAAGGAACAGTTAACATACAATATGTATTCTATATGGTAACCCCTAGTGCTGCTGCTAATTCTTTTTCTAAATGAGATTAGAGCATTCTTTTCTTTTTTAAAATACTTTCTTTAGTTTTAACTTTGATTTTATTCAAATTAAGTAGATGTGGTTTTTTATTTGATAGTCTTAGAAGAAAATTGTTTTCTTCTAAAAGGTTTCCTCAAAAGCTAGGTAAAATTGATTTAGTTGATAGCTGTTGAGTGCTTATAGTATGTCAAATGATTCATGTAATAAACGCCACCAGTTCTAATGTTTTTGTTGAGCCTTTTTTTCTGTGTCTATGATAAGTACTGGCAATAGTAGCTAAATATATCGAATCTTTACTTTGTACCACATTTTGTAGTATAAGTGCTTCCCTGGCAAGCATAAGGGCCTGAGTTCAATCTCCAGTTCTACAAAAAAAAGGAAACATTTTTGTTTCCTTCACAGATATATTTTCAAACTTGAAATATGCTTATGTACAATAAATGTATAATTATAAAATTGGGATGAACATTCATGATACACTTGTAAAAAAAGTACAAAGTAAAAATTTTAATGGCATTCTTCTGGAATAAGTTTCAAAATTTTGATCACCAGTAGTTCACATTCATGATTAAAAATGTAAAATGATACTTTAAATTGTATGAAAAATAGCAGTTCTGTGCTGCAATTCTGGTCCCCTTCAGATAAGATGAAAAGAAGATACCTATTTTGGTTTTCCTGGTAGTATTTCTGTCTATAAATAAGGTATCTATAACTTAATTAATCAATCTATAACTGATTCTTGATTTAACAACTATAAATATATAATAAATGAGAAATTAACCCACTAAACCATTTCTTTCTAACTTGCTCTTGTATAATTGTGGCACTATTTTAGTGCTTTTATAACTCTTATTGATGTTTAAATTTTTATCTTTTTTGTTAGTATAAATATATACATTATGGGCCAGGGAGATGGCTCAGTGGAATAAACACTTACCTGGCAAGCGCAAGGGCATGAGTTCAATCCCTGGTTCTGAAACAAAAAAAAATTATAGATAGATAGATAGATAGATAGATTTTGTATATATGTGACTATATAAAGGTATGTGTATATATATGACTATATAAAGATACATTATGCATGTATACATATGTAATATAATGAAATTACATTTAATTACCAATCAGATTTACCCTTAAAAAGTTTAACTGTCAAGTATTTTGCACTTGGATTGTTTATACAATCCTATATAGTAATGTAAATAAGCTATGTAAAGTATCTAATGTATCTTCCTAAATTTAAAATCATATTCAGGATCAATATGTTCCAGTGTCACCATTTGGGAAAATTGACTGGGGAGAACCAATTTAATGACTGTTGTTGTTATTAATTATATAGATACCCTTTCGATGACTGATTTGTCTTATTCTTCAATATTTTCTAATTGATTTTTCAGCTTATTTCTTGACATTATAGACAGTGTTATCTCTTATTTGCTGAAATATTTTTACTTGTCAATATTAGAAAGACTGTTAGACACATTCTTTCGATATATTTTAACAGTATGCACTAATTATTTTAAGCTTATTTGTTTACTTATTTGAGGAACTCATTGCTAGTAAAGTAGAATTACAGAGGTTGGTTGAATTACTTAAATTATTTTTTCCTTTACCTTGTTTAAGCTCAGTATACAGTTGAAATTTGGGGGGGCAAATTTTGAAAAATTTCAGCATAGCCAATACATAGTAAGATGGACAAAGATTTATTTATTTATTTTTATTTTAAAATTTTGTATGTTTATTACAGGGTCTCACTACACAGCTAGGACTTAATAGTGATCCTCCTGTTTTCATCCTCCCCAGAGCTGGGATTGTAGGTGTGTACCACCACATCTGGTCTTGGTGACCAGCTCAGCAAGCCTAGGGTGGGACCGGCACAGTGGGGATCCAACCCTGGTCCCTGTGTTGCCAGGCAGGCGCTTAGACCGCTGAGCTATATCTCCTTGTCCCAAAATGGACAAATATTAAATGTGCTTTTTGATACATTTTTTTGTATGAATTGAATGTAGCCATGTACTGTTAACCAAATTAAAATAATATTATTGAGACCTCAGAAGTAGTCAAATTCACATCTTCCAGTAGTAACTAGTATTCTTTTCTCACTAAAATTTATTGTTGTCTTTTTCTTTTTTTAATTTTATTGAGAATTGAAGCTTTGACTTTTCCTTTTTAAATTATATGTGTATAGATAATGTGTATGTATTTGAGACAGAGTCTCACTATGTATTCGAGGCTGA
This sequence comes from Ctenomys sociabilis, assembly GCA_004027165.1. Lineage (NCBI taxonomy): Eukaryota > Metazoa > Chordata > Mammalia > Rodentia > Ctenomyidae > Ctenomys > Ctenomys sociabilis. The sequence continues at coordinate 14,308 of PVKA01035205.1, forward strand.
CCATCAACTCTTTATGTAGTGGAGGCTGGCCTTGTACTTTGAGTGATCCTTCTGCTGGAATTACAGACATGTATCACTATGCCTGGCCTTCTTTTTTATTGTGAGACAGGTTTTTGCTAAGTCACTAAGTTGTCCAGGTTGGGGTAGAACTTGTAATCATTCTGCCTCACCTACCAGAGTGCTGGGATTACAGTTATGTACCACTATGTCTGGTTTTTATCTGATGTTCTTTCAGAATTAAGATTTTAGGACTGGGGAGATGGCTCAATAGAATAAACACTTCCTTGGTTAGCACAAGGGCCTGAGTTCAATCCCTGGTTCTGCCAAAAAAAAAAAAGATTTTAAGTTTAGGCTAGAGAAATAGCTGTGCAGTCTAAATCCCTGCCTGGCAAGTGCAAGGTCTTGAGTTCAGTCCCCCTGCCAGGCAGGCACTTATGCCACTGAACTGTATCCCCAGCTCTAGTTTTTAAATATACTCTAGAGTTGACTCCTTTGTTGGATATATGTTATTCCAGATATCTCTATGATATCATAAAGAAACATCATGTTTGTAATTTGCTTTTTAATCTTATTGATTTCTTTTGATGAAAACAAGTTCTAAGTTTTTATAGTTTATTTTATTTTATAGTCAATTCTGTTTATATCCTGTTTAAGAGTTTGGTGTTGGGGCCAGCAAGATAGTTCAGTGGACTAAAGTGCCTGCCTAGGCAAGTACAGGGGCTATGGTTCCATCCCCAGCACCACTGCCGCACCAGCCCTGCCCCCAGGGCAGATTGAACTGGCCACAGACCGGGCATAGTGGTACACACCTGTAATCCCAGCTCTGGGGAGGCTGAAAACAGGAGGATCACTATGAGTCTGAGCTACTTAGTGAGACCCTGTCACAACCAAATACATTAAAAAAAAGAAAAAAAAAAAAAAAGAGCTTGGTGTTAACAAAAGCCTACCTACCTTGAGGTGTTAAGTAGTGTCCTGGAATTTTTATTGTTTAATGTTGCATAGTTCTGTTGTCTTTCTGAAGTAAATCGATATATGGTATAGGGGTGGGGTCAGGATTTCATTTTCCATATGAATATCCACTTAACATATGTCACATACTGAAATATCTCACTTGTACTGGGGTGGAGTGGTATTTTGGGGTGATTATTTTGTTAATTTCCCCTGCTACCAGGGATTTGATAGTTGTTCACATCTTTAGATAATTTGGTAGAACTGATATCTTAACAATAGTGTTATCCCCATCTTTATTTAATGGTTCTTTCCTTTTTTTTTTTTCTGTATGCTGAACACGTCAGTTCATTGAAACCTCCCTTTTGTCAGATGTCTGTTTGCTGCAACCTGAGGTCTCTTGTTTTAGTCTGGGTTCTCTATGATTGCTGCCTAGGCCTTATCCTAAATGTTTTAATTTCTTTCTAGTGTGGGATTCATCAGTCTTTTGACTCAGTGGTGCCTCATTCCTATATTAGCACTCAGGAGGCTGAGATGAGAGGCTCAGAAGTTTAAGGCCTTCTTGAACTACATAGAGAAACTGAAAGGGAGAGACAGAGATTCTAATTTATTCCCTTACTTTTCAAAGGACTTTATGTAGGAATTTCCTAAGTTTTGTACCTGAATTTATTACCTGCTGATACTTAGTTGTGTGTAGTGAAAGACATAGTATTGTTCTGAGGATATGATAGTAGAAATCTCTAATATAATTTCAAAGTGGTGAGAGATTTTCTTCATGAGACTATAATAATAGTAAAAGGTTAACACCCCCTCACACACACACACACACACAAATACACACTGTGAATATTATAAAGAAGAAGGAGAAGGAAGAAGGAAGATCTCAGCATTCCAAGAGGCTGAAGCAAGAGGATCACAACTTTTTAGCCCAGCCTGGGAAACTTGATGACTTAGTAAGACTTTGTTTCAAAAGAAAAAAATAGAACGAGCAGGGGTCTTGCTCAGTGTGAAGGCTGTGGGCTCAATCTTCCCACTTGGCTTTGTATACATCTCTTCTCTGAGTATTGCCTTATATGAGTTCCTATGTTGACATTTGTGGATCAGAAGATCTCAGTAATGTCCAAGGTGTTGGGAATATTACCCAATGCACTATGTAAAATATCCATGTTCTTTGTAGTAATATAGAAAAATGTTTGTTTCTTATGTTATTATTGGATGATACATTTCAAAATATCTTGGGTTTTTTTTTAAGGAGAAAATTGTTTTAAGGGAAAACACGTCACAATATGTGACAGTGTGTTCTATCATTTGCTTACTTTCTTTGAGAGAATGTTCAAAATTAATTAGAAGATATTTCAAAATTCATCCGTTTATCTTGGGCATATGCAAAAAGTGATATACAGATATAATGAGTTAAGGTATTTCTTTTTTTTTTTTCTTCCAAATTTAGGACAGGGTGTACAGGGTCTCACTACAGGGTCTCACTTCATAGATTAGAATCATAGTGATTCTCCTGTTTTCAACCTCCCCAAGTCCTGGGATTACAGGCTTGCACCACCACACCCAGTCTCAGTTACTGTCTCAGGGTGCCCCAGGGGTGGGGCAGGCATGGCAGGCCTAGGGATTGAACCCTAGCCTCTGTGTCTATCTAAGCAGGCGCTTTAATCCGCTGAGCTATCTGGCCATCCCAGTTAAGGTATTTCTAAAACATTATTATGTTTAGAATCTGATTCCTCTGAGTAACTTTTAGATCAGACTTGTCAGTGTCCTTATTCTTTCCACCTTGTATTTGATACTACTTCGTGATGTTTTATTTATTTACTTATTTTTTATTTTATTTATTTTTTGGCAGAACCGGGGATTGAACTCAGGCCCTTACGCTTGCCAGGCAAGCGCTTATTCTACTAAGCTATCTCCCTGGCCTATGATGTTTTATTTTACATTGCCCCCAGTATTGCCTGCAGGAAAATTTTTCAGTGTTACTAATATGATCCTTCAAGTTTTCATACAGAAAGTTTCTTTATCATAGCAGAAAATATCAAAATAAGATTTTTCAGACCAGAATCAGAGGTAGTGCTTAAATATCTGTGGATAGAAATATCTAGAAGTTGCTGTTGTCCCCTCAAGCAACCAAATTCCCCTGTGTGCTAACAGCAATTAGTATGTATCAGTGGTTGGTTGCAGCCTGATTTCAGAGATGTTGAACTGTTGAAAAAAAAAGAAGTATTTTATTGACAGAATGTAGAGATTTCACTGTTGAAGAAAAGTTGAAACATGGGAAGGAAGATTAAAGGAAGGATATATTACAAAGCTTACGCCTGTTATCCTAGCACTCAGGAGGCTGAGACAGGAGGATGAAATGTTCAAGCCTTGCCTGGACTACATAAAGAAACCAAGAAAGAGAAGGAGAGAAAAAGAGTCTAAAATATAGGAAATATTACTAATTAAATGATCTTTTGGGAAGAATTTCGATTTATTTCTCAGGAATATTTAAAAATATATGGGAATATATATCCATGTCCCTTGTCTGTTTTTACTGCAGTAGCCTCTGACTATACATTTTTCAACTTAAAGATGTGCAGTGGGACACTAATTTCTTATTTTATATTAAAATTATCTTTTCTTTTTTTCCTTCTTCCCTCTCTGTCTTTTTTCCTCCCTCTTTCATTTGTTTGTTTGTGCTGGGAATTGAACCTAGGGTTTCACATATGTAGTGAAGCCATGTTATTACTGAGCTACATTACCAGCACTTTTTAAAAAATTGTACTTTGAGACTGAGTCTTGCTAAGTTGCCTAGACTGGCCTTGAAATTTCAGTCTTCCTGTGTTGGTTTCCTGAGTAGGAAGGATTACAGGCATAGGCCACCACACCATGTATGCAGCAAGTCCCTGACTTAAGAACATTTAATTTGTGAATTTTCACAGATAAAATGGACCTCACATATGGTTTTTGATGGTTTTGCATTGTATATTTGTGTCAAAGGTATATAAGAATGAATCTGATGTAATGAATGGTGTCTTGGAAAAGAGGTTGCTTGTCAGTTAGGCATTTACTGTACCAACTTCTTTGTATTCTATGCTGATAAGTGAAGGGAAGGAATTTTCAATTAATAAAATAAATAATATTGGCAAAATTGCCTGGCTTTTGACTTTTCTTCTCTATCTTGAAAGAGGGATGATGACCATTCTGTTTTACCTTTTCACCTTAATCCTAGCAGCCAGATGCAGTTAAGGAATAAGAAAATACTTCATAGTGTTTATATACATGTAAGATTGTCTTTATTGTTTTTACTGTGGTAGTTTCCCTTTTTTTTTCTGTGAGTATTGTAACCTAGTTTTTGTTAGTGGAAGAAGAGTGATGAGTGAAAATTTGGGACCTTTGCATGTACTAGATATCCAAGTCATATGGACCTTCTTGACTTTGGGTAAGAAGAATAGCAATAAAAGAATTGTATTCATTTCATTTCTGTTAACCAGTTATTAATATTTTTCCACATTTATTTTAATTACAAACTTTGTGCTGGACCATTTGAAAGTAAGTTGCAACCTTCAAAATATTCCATTTCTATACTTTGCATCTTCTGAGAACAGAAATATTTTCTGAAGTAATTACATTGTTTTTATCATACAGTCTATAATATCATTCAGTATATAGTTTCTATTTAGATCTTCCTATTTATTTCCCAGATATGCTTTTCTCCAATCAGAGATCTAGTTAATGCTTACATGCTGCATTTGGTGGAGATATCTTTTGGTTTCATTGGGATATTTCATGTGTGGTTTAAATATTAGGTGTCCACCATAGAATCATGTTGAAGTGTTCATATGCAGTGCACCAGTGTTCTGAGGGGGCAGGCCTAGAGATCTCATTGGGTCAGGAGAGTAAGACTCTCATCTGATGAGTCATCAGTGAATGGGCTATTAGGAGGTAAGTCATTGGTGCCTGCTGTGGAGGCGAGGTGTGTGGGCTGTGCATGTGCCTTTGAAAGGTCTGCCTTGCCCTTGGACCCTTTCTCATTCTGTCAGTTTTGCTGTCCCCCTGACTGCCACTGAATGAGTAGCTTTCCTCCATCATAATGTCTCTGCCTTGGAGCCAGCTGGTCATGAACTGAATCCTCAAGCCACAGTAAGCCTTTCCCCCTTTAAGTTGCCTTTTGTTAGGAATTTGATCTGAGCAGTAGAAAGCTAATACACTTCCTCCACTAGTCCCTCTTTTGTTTTTCATAACATTTGACATTTTGAAGAATATTATCTTCAAAGATACTTGTTATCTTGTAGAATATTTTGTATTTAAGGTGCTTTGATTTGGTCTTCATGACAGAGTTAGGTAAGGTTGAGCTTGATAAGATTTTATGGTTTGTTTTGGTGGCTTTGGTAGATTAGAAAACAACATACTGATACTGGTCAATTTCCAAGCCTGATTGAACTAAAGTAATGATAGTAGATTCTTAAAATTTCAAAGTTGCGGGTTGGGGAGATAGCTCAGTAGGCATAAGTGCCTGCCTGGTAAACACAAGGTCTTGAATTTGATCCCTGGTAGGGGAAAAAAAAATCAAAGTTGTTCCATCCACTTCTCTGTGTGTGTGTGTGTGTGTGTGTGTGTGTGTTTGCTATATTACATATTGCTGGTGCTCTAAAAATGCAGAATTTCTTTATACAGTATTTGGCAAGACTTAGAGAAAAGTCAACATCAGAATTTATTTTAATTTTAATATATATTCTAGTTTAAGCCATTACACATTTAACTTGTGACAGCTTGCATGACTTTGACTATTACATTTGTAAACACTTAAAAGTGAGCTGAAAATTAGAAAATGTTGCCATTATTGTGGACATTTCCTTTGGGGTTCTATTTGTTTTGTAGTTGTTATATTGGATATATATAATTTTTGGTATTGGTATGACTGTATGTTCTTCAGAAATTCCACAATTTTGGCTATTTGTTGTTCTTACATTATCCAAACAGGCAAAAGACTAATATCTCAAAAAGAAATATATAATTTATGTACTTTGAACATTTTATTTCCTTTATCAATTTTACCAGTTTAAAAACAGTATCTTTAGAATTCAGGTACACATGAGATTGATCATATGAGAATTGGAAAAATGGCACCTCAAGCATATGCAGAGCAAAATTGTAATATATCTTTTGATGAATGTTATAAGAAGGAAAATAATATTGCAGAACCTTATTTATACTTGAAGGAATTTGAGCAGTGAACTTTTCAATTTCCTTTAAGAGTATTAATGCTTTATTTTTTTAGCTTGGCTTATGATGTTCACTTTGTAATTCTTTTGAAATAACAGATGTATTGCACATCTATTTGTGTAAACAGAAGTGAATCTGAAAACATAGAAGCCACGTAAGAATCATTAAGTTGTAGGGTAACATGAAATCTTTCTTCTAACTAGTTTGCTAATCCCTGAGGTGTTAATAAAATAATTTGTAGTACTCAAACTGAGATTGCTGCAGCCAAGTTTGGTGTATTAATGTTTTTTCTGTGGTCTTTGGCAGAATGCTGCTAGTAAAGGAAGGATACAAAAGGTTACTGTGGCTGGAGAGAAAAGAGCAGGAAGAGATTGTGGACTTTAAGGGCGGCTCCTTGCTGAGGGACGCACACAGGGTAAACATGGATTTGCTGGCAATCACCCTGTGGTATCACAGTGTTTTGCCTAAATTTTTTTCTATATTTATTCTTTTAATAAATAAATTTATAAGGGCTGGTCAAATAGCTCAGCAGATTAAAGTGCCTGCAAGCAGGCCCAGAGGCTGGGAGTTCCATCCCCAGGCCTGCCATGCCGGCCCCACCCCTGGGGTGCACAGAGATGGCAATTGAGACTGGGCATGGTGACCCATGCCTGTAATCCCAGCTCTTGGGAGGCTGTAAACAGGAGGATCACTATGAGTCTGACCTAGTAATGAGACCCTGAACACCCTGTAGAGCCTTTCCAAATAAATAAATAAGTTAGTTTATGAAGAGTTGAACACATTGTCACTAAGTTAATGTGATGTGTATGAAGTTTCTTTTTGGTGATTTTCATCTGTATCGAAGCTATAAAGCTTTTATAAAGAAGCTTCATTTGACTGTGCAGTTAGATTTCTCTTCTGTTGTTAGGGATAAATGGTGTACTATGTACCTTTCTGCTGGGTTTGTTTTGTAGAATAAGGAGACAGGATAATTGTCAGAGCAGAAAGTACATGAGGACAAAACTGAGGGTTATTTAGTTTTTCACATTGATAATATGTGTGTGTGTGTGTGTGTGTGTGTGTGTGTGTGTGTGTATTTTGGAGACAGAGTTGTCACTATGTAGTCAAAGCTGGCCTTGAACTCACTGTGTAGCTCAGGCTGGCCTTGAATTAATGGTTATTATCCTCATAGCACCTCCCAGGAGGATTACAGGTATGAGTCACACACCTGGCCCAATACTTACTTTTAAGTGGTTGCATTTATATCTTATCTCATTTATGATTTGATGTTTCTTTGGCTTGCAAAGATGGTAGAAATACATTTTGTTTTTTGTTTCGTTTTTGGTGGAACTGGAGATTGAACTCAGGCCCTTGTGCTTGCCAGGGAGGCACTTATTCCACTGAGCCATCCTCCTGGCCATTTAGTTTTGTTTTGTATGTTTTTGTAATAGCTTGTTTTTAAAGAAGAAATGATTTCATTTTTTTTTTTTTTGGATAACTCAGAAATACTTATGTTTACTGGTCAGATTTACTTACAATACTGTCCTAAATGATTTTTTGTTTAAATTGTTGCACAGTTGGTGTAACACTTCATTTTTAGAGGTGATTGATTAATTTAATTTTTGTGGCACTGAGGATCAGACCCAGAGCTTTGTGCTTTTTAGGCAAGTGCCGTAGCACTGAGCTATACTTTCAGCCCAAGATGATGTTTCAGCTTCCTTAGGGTCAGAACTAGTAAATCCTAGGAGCTATGTTCAAATTAGTTTGTTATTGTACAAGTCCTATGGACTTTCTACACTAAATACTCTATAAAACTACAAATGAAAAGTTCAATTCCTGTGAAGCTTAATATATTCATTTTTTGTTGCTGCTTAGACTAATTACTGTCACCAAATTGGTTGGCTTCTTGGTGTCTACAGACCTGGTAAGTGTACAGAGGACATAAAGAGTGGAAGAGAGGCTTTTTATTTGTAGCAAGTTAAGAACACTGGTTCTTAACCAGAGTACTCAAAGCAGTACTCTCCAAGAAGTAACTTTTCTGATTTCATTTTTCCAGTGCTTGTTTTTTACTCTCTACAGTTTGTATTTGTTTCTTTTCAGCTCCTGAGCTTCTAGTGTACAATTCAGTCTTACAGTGATGGTTAGGGATTTGAACAGGGTGATACTGGGTCTATGGCAAGTAAATCACTGACTCTGTAGGAAAGATTTTTTTTTCCAGTTCTGTTTTTGCTTGAATTTAATATAATAGCTATGTTTTCTTATTGGCTGTTCTGTACCTTTTTTTTTTTTTTTTTTTTTTTTTTTTTTTTTTTTTTTTTTTTTTTTTTTTTTTTTTTTTTTTTTTTTTTTTTTTTTTTTTTTTTTTTTTTTTTTTT
>PVKA01035206.1:0-22821 GCA_004027165.1 Ctenomys sociabilis
CACACATGAAGGTTTATACAAAATAGGAGATGCAGGGTGGGGGTCTTAATGACTGTATGGGTGTTTTCCTGATGAAATACAGTCTTCCAATAAAACATGCACAGTCAACACTCTACTAATAGTTTTTCCAAAGAATAGCCTTTTTATACTCAAATGATTTGTATAGGCATTCACTAAGTAAAGCTCACAGTGCTTTGGTAAAAAAAAAAAAAAAAAAAAGAAAAGAAATACAGTCTTCCAATAAGTTTGGTTGAGACTTTACTTGAAACCTGCTAATGCCATCACCAGAAACAGTAGGGCAAACCTTTTTTTTTTTTTTTTTTTTTTGCTAATATCCTCTCCAGAGTGACAACAGAAAATGCAAACCTCTACAAAGGCCCAGTGTTACTTTCTGAAGCTACCAGTGGAGAGACTCAGGTTGATTTCTTATTTGAATGCCTGGCTACAGACCACATGTGCTGTGACAGTTCAGTTTAACTGCCAGCTTGATTGGCTTGGGGGTGCCCCAGGGGATTAGTAAAGAACACTTGGGAGTGGGTCTGGGTGGGTCAGGGAAGTCTGGCTTTGGATTCTCTCTGGCATTCTGTTCTGTTCTTTGACAACCCTGAGTCAAGCATCTTTGCTCCCTCATGCCCTCTGCCCTTCCTCTGTGGTGTTTCTGCCTTGGACCAGCCTACCAGAGACTGAACTCTCTGAAGCTATGAGCCAAATAAACCTTTAATTTGTAGGTTAATTTTGTCTAGCAATAGGAAATCTTACTAACTAGACATGCCAAGAGACCAGGAAAACCTTGTTCCCAGATAGACACACCAGTCAGATCATATGTACTAATTTTTCTTTCAGGAAATGTGGTCACCATATGTTCAGATTTTAATGTCTTACTGCTTCCATTTCCTGCCCCTTTGCTTTCTTAAGCAATATACAATTTATTTTCATTGACAAATTGCCAAGTCATAATTTGTAAAACAGGCTAAGTGTACAATAACTGTAGTGAAGAAACCAAAATAAAGAAATCAAAGACAAATGGTATATGAAAATAGTTTCCATCTCAGAGGTATGGTCTGCTTCCAATCTTATGACATAATCCTTTAAATCCCTCATGGAACCAAGAACCAGTTAGAGGTAACTGAATTGTAGGGCTCTGTGTTCATATCTGTTTGATGTGAGACTAGAGAGAAGGCTTGTTCAATTTCTCAACAAGTCAGGCCCTAGAACCACAGCTAAGGAGTGGAAAGACTATTGAGCATATTTAGAAAACACATTTGCAAACTCTGATTTTATCAAAACAAAACACAACTATTTTGAAGTGGAAAACCCAAAGAGCTTTCAAATCTGCCCAATACCTAAGTGATTTCATAGAAGCAGTTCCCAGGCCTCTCCTACTTCCTTTGTCTCATCCAAGTCAAGGAAAATGTCCCTCCCTTTATGGACAGCTTCTACTTCTTTGCCCTCTAATTTAGTGAACAAAAAGAAAACAAAGCAGAGCATCCCCTGAGGTTCTTTCCCCTTAACCACCTCCTAGACACTTAACGGCTCTCCTCAGCCTGCCCTCTGTTAAGTCTGACCCTGAAAAGTCCACTGAGGATCCCAGGGTTCTGCCAATGCCAGAGAATGACCTTAATTGAGGAATACAGATTTTCTCCTCGGGATAAATTACCTCCGATTCTGACTCAATAAAACTTCATTTATTAGTCTAAATCTCAGTTCCTTACGTTGAAGAAGGGCTTGATCTTACAATAAAAGGAAATGACACATTTCCCACATCCTAAGGAATTGTTTTTCTTCCAGCTTATCAGGGAGATTAACCTCCCTACAAATGTGTACATGAAAGAACACAGCCAGAGTGAAGATTTAGAACAAAAATCACAGCTATAATCCTTGATGCGTGTGTTTGGGTGGTGACGAAGGAGCAGCAGGTGCTGTTCCTTAGACTTTGGAGGGTGCAGTTCATCAGCTCAGGGGTCAGGGGCTGAGAAACTTCCCTACTCTACTTCCGGGTTTCTGTCCTTACCTCTGTCCAGCCTCGTGAGGCACACTGAGGGATAGATGAGCTTTCCAAGTGGCTTGGTGCTTGGATGAACGTACCAAATAGGGGGCGGGGGCCAGGGAGATGGCTCAGTGGAATAAGTGCTTCCTTGGCAAGCACAAGGGCCTGAGTTCAATGGTTCCGGGAAAAAAGAAATCTGGCCAAATAGGAGGCACCCATTTCAGCAAGGAATGTCCCTGCTCTTAGCCTTAATTTCTACTTCTACTTCCACAATGGACCGATAACATTTTGAATGGTGCCAATCCATCTCTGAGAGATAGATTTGTTGGTCTCTAAATCATTGATAATGCTGGGGTCTTGGAGCTGTAGGAATAGGGATTGAAGGTACGTTCTCGTAACAATCTATTTATCAAAGCTAGACTGCCATAAGGTAAATACTTATCAAGGAAGAACTACAGATTTTGATCTCATGGAACACTTTCTTTGAAGCTCAATAAACTGCATTCAATCAACTTCTAAATATTTGTTTTATTGTTTATTCCTTTCCTCCTTTGACTCTCTATGCTATTGAGAATTCCCTAACATTCCCAAAACATTCACATCTACACATTTTTAAACTGTTTCTTCTGCATAGAATTTCTTATGGATGACTATACCAAAAAGTAAAGGAAGAAGGAATATTTAAAGCATTTTTAAAAAATCTTTGCATTTAGTTAGTTATTTAGTACTGTCTCATTTTGCAACTTGGACTCTAGTGACCCTCCTGTTTCAGCCTCCCCAGCACTGGAATTACAGGGTGTACCACCATGCAGCATACCAGAGATCAAACCTGGCTTCTTGTGCTTGCCAGGCAGGCTTAGACCACCTAACTGATTCTCCAGCTCCAGGGAGAAAGAATTTTTGAGGATATTTCTAACAAAACCCTATCCAGGAAGAGGAAAGAAAACGATACTATTAAATAAACTGGGATGCAGACAACAACTGTGGAAATATCTGTGAGAAGAGGCATAATGGGACAATGAATTTGGAGGCTTGTTGTCTTTAAAGTACCTAAGAGACATTTCAGAAGACAATGAAGTGACAAAGAATCCAGGCAGAGGTTGGAGATCACAGTAGATACACAAGAATCACTGAATAAGGCAGGAATAGAGAAAGATGTTTATCAAAGAATGAAGGTAGGAAGAGAAAATAAATAAGGAGAATGGGAACAGAGTCTCGCTAAATGTCCCAACATAAGGCACAGTAAAGTATAAACACTGTAATAAGAAGAAGGAACAAAGCAGAAGAACCAGGAGATGTCACAGTCATAGAAAGAAAGGGAGCACTAAAGGGGAAGGCTAGCAGCACACTAGGCAGCAGAACACCATCAGACGTGGCAATGAGTAGATCAGAGAAACCGTGAGTGGGAAGCAGCCCGATCCACCGTGGAGAGGGGCAGCCTGGGTTTGCGGCCGACACATCCTTGTGGGCTATGCCACCTCGGGAAGATTAATAATGCTCTCTGTCTCAGTGCAGAGTCTGTGAAATGAAGATAATGATAATGCCTACTTTGAAGAGCTGGCATGAGGATTTCAGGAATGATGTCAAGGAACCTATGTGTAATTCATGTATGATACAATATATAAATCCCTGAAAAGAGAATTTCAGTAAGTTGAAAGGAAAAAAACAGGACCCTATCATTAGTAGAAAAATACTAGATATATCAGTTTCACAGAGAGTTAAAACATAATTACTAGTAATAAAGAGACCATGGTACTCATTAACTATAGGAAAATTTCACTGAGGTCCTTTCTACCCTATTTAAACAATGGAGTAAGCCTCTACCTTTCTGATATGCTTGAGATGTAATTTTTTCTCTTTCATCTCTGTGATTATAGAACTTGGCAAACCAAGTATCAGCTAAATTTAATTCTTAACATCATTGTCTAATATGACTTTAAGATGTAATGTGCTGCATTTAAATTTTCTCTTTCCAATAGAGCATTACAGAATAACTACACAATATATGTTATTAAGTAAGCACAAATTAAGTCTGGCCAAATAGCTTAGCAGATTAAAGCACATGCAAGCAGGCACAGGGTCCAGGGGTTTGATTCCCAGGGCTGCTGTGTTGGAACCACCCCCAGGGTGCGCTGAAATGGCCATTGAGACTGGGCATGTGGCGCTCACCTGTAATCCCAGCTCTTGGGAGGCTGTGAACAGGTGAATCACTACAAATCTGACCTGGAAGTGAGACCCTGAACACCCTGTAAACCCTTCCCTAAAATACAGAAAAAAAAATTAAGAATAAATTATGCTTCTTCAAAAAATCCTGCTTTAACTCTATCATTGACCATCTCATAAATAGGAAAGAAAATGTAGTTTTAAAATTTTAAAATTCCTTATATTGTGAATAAAACATGGGTGATAATGATTTATTCTAAAGAAATGTAAGGTAAGTTTTTAAAGGGCCGGCCAAATAGCTCAGTGGATTAAAGCAGCTGCAAGCAGTCACAGGGGCCAGGGGTTCAATCCCTGGTCTTCTGGGCCAGCCCTGCCCCTGGGGTGCACTGAGACAGCAATTGAGACTGAGCATGGTGGTGCATGCCTATAATCCCAGCTCTTGGGAGGCTGTAAACAGGCAGACCATTATGGGTTCAATCTAGTAGTGAGACCCTGAACACCTGTAGACCCTTCCCTAAAATACAAAAATTTGAAAAGGTAAGCTTTTAATGTAAAAAATCATCTTAGTTTTAGTTTTTCCAGCATTTGATATCACTCTGCTGACACCACATTTTACCCTAGAAAGCTTCTATTCACATGAGAAGTAGGGTCAAGACCCTAACCGTGGCCATGAAAGTTCTCATTGTCTTATTATTACAGCTGGTAGTGCTTCACTGGCCACCTGCTACCAATTATTTTATTTAGCATCATAGGATAGTTTGGCCTGCTCTATAAAGCCTTTCAAAAAAGACTTTGTTCCTTGTTTTTCCATTTTAAGACAAGGGAAACTAATATAATAGCCAGGAAGTTTTATTATTTTTCTCAAGCAATAAGTTAAATTTATTCAATTAATAAGTCAATTAATGAATTAATTTTAAATTAATGAGTTAAATTTATAAAGTAAAGCTCCCAGTATTTTCATAAGCAAGCCACCAATCCAACTCATTCCCGCACACGCCCACAGGTGTACTAAGTGCTGTAATGTTGTGGTTGGCCAATTTTTCAACATCATGGTCCACTAGCCAAGCCATCAAAGAAATCTTAGTGCCTCCCTAGGCACCCTTCTTAGAGAACATTATGAGGTTTCTAAAAATGTTTGTCCGATTTTGAGGATTTAAATAAATTGTCAAATGCATATGCTGTTTGAGACTCTGTGACGTAAGAAAAATAAAACTTATGTAAGACTCAGGTTCCTGTTTTCAAGGGCATGAGTTTCACTTAGGAAATAAAACTAATAAACACAGAATAATTAGGTATCAGCAAAGTACTAAGCAGTAGGAAACTGTCCATAAATGCAATCAGAGTGGAAAAAAAATAAGGAGGTCAATCATGAGAGCAGAAGTGAACATTCACCTCGCTGGGAAGGAGTTAAGGATGAGAAGGCTTCCTGAGCTAGGAAAACAGCATAAGCGAAAATTCCCAGCAATCCTTCTGGCAAGGGAGACCAAAACAAGGCCCAGTGGGACCCTTGGGAAGGAGTTCAAGCATATGAGGTCCTTCACCTTGCTCACTTTCATTCCACAGATTTCACTTCTCAACCAGAAGAGTAGAATTTAACCTGCAACCTGACATTTTATAGTTTGGCTAAATTTATCAATTCAATGAGAAATTTCTCATACAGGCAACCTAATTACTAGACTAAAAGAAAAGGAAATTTTGAAATGTTTGTCCTGTTTAGAAATTCACGTTCTTTTATGGCTCATGATGTAGAGTCACAGACTATTGTCCAGGGCTTCAGGTTTGTTTCACTGCATTTATCTGGGGCCCAAGGAAACGCTGCCTTGCTGGGTGGAGCTGTGCACCCCGGCCATTGACCAGAAAGAGAACTCTACCTTCTGAGAGGCCACTGGGCTCACTCAGCATGTTTAATTCCACTGATAAGTTGGCTTTAAAATGACATAGATGATAAGAAAGGCTCTGTTGGGTCTCAGGATCTCTACTCATGTCCTCTCCCCAAGCTTAGAGAACTGTGAAGAATGAGGAGAGGCAGACATTGGGAATAAGCTACCAAGGGTGGTACAATCCTTCCCCACATGGATCATACATGTTTTTAACAAGTAATTTTTGAAAACTGTTTTGTTTTATTTTTGAATAGCCAATGTATTCATATGATACAGAACTAAAAATTTATGAAAAGCGTATCAAGAAATATCTCACTCCCACTTCTCCCTCTTGTAACTTAGTCCTATCCCAAACAACTACTTTATTCCTTATGTATCCTGCAGAAATTTTCAAATCAAATACAAACAGGGATAGACTGTCTTGTTTTTGTTTTTGTTTTGTTTGTTAACATTGTTTGTCACATAAACCTTAGACCATTTAAGTTAGCCAGTTAATTTTTTTTAATTTTTTATTGTCTTTTTAATTTTTAGTGTATTTTAAAGAGAGTATAATAATAATTGATAAGAGATTAGGAATGGTACACATTTAGAAGAACAAGATGAGAGGTATACAACCATGGCTTTTATATTGCACCTTGCTGTCTTTGATGCAGTTGCTCAGATCGTAGATATTAGCATATAGAGTAAGTCAAAGTGAAAATTTTGCACATTAACCTCTACTTTCAAAAAACTGATGGAAATTAGTACTACAATCATCTCAGCCATCCTGTATATATACTTGCATGTTTTCCCCTTCCTTTTTTCCTATCTTTTCTCCTTTCCCTCATCTTTTAATGACATAGCTCATTAAGTCAATTTCATGAAATTTTAAAAATAGCACACATTTAGGCTACATTGAACATGGGCACAATGGACCTCCTGCCCAGCATCTCTACCAGACTTACCATTTGATAAAACTTTGCTGCCGTTGTCGTTGTTGTGTGTTGGAGGGTCAGTTACCATTCCTTGTAATTACTGACATACCTCTAAAAAGCTCTGCAAGGCCTTGCAAGCCTGTGACTCCTAAATCTGCACAATACACACCAGGAACCTGGAAAAACAACCGACAAATGGTATTATTGTGCTCTCTACTGAACAGCAGAAATATCCAAGTGTCAGTTTTTGATTACTGCTTATTAAAACTTTTCTTCAAGCCTTTCATTTTATGACCAGTAAATAAGTAGAAATCTCTCAAATACTGCAAATCACATTTGAATGTATGTTGTCAAATTCTGTAAAGTGTATTGAACAGCTACCTGATATGCTTCTGATAGAGAGCTGCAATATGATAGTAGTTGCTTTTAGTTTAGAGGAAAAGAGGGACCTTTGATTGAAATTCTGTTCTTTGATGCACAACATACACTTATGACTGACCAGGAAATAATTCATTTCATGCACAGGTAATTCAAATTCTTTTAAATAAGTATGCATACCAACCTGATTGCTTTTTTATCTCAAAAGATGTAATCAGGAAATAATTTTCTAATCAATGAACACCAGCAATCTGAAGCATGATAAATTAACTTTTCGACTAAACTTATTAATAGGTCCATTATTAGATTATAGCAAGGAACAGTATGTTTTGAATCACTAACATTAGAAAGCATTTTGCATGTATATATTTGTCAACAAATACAGGGTCAAAATGTCTTATATATCTGTCTCAATATATAAGCATAAAAATTTATTATCTAACCCATAATACTGATTAATTAGCCTTTCCAGTACAATTTTGCCTCTGCTCTCAGTTTTTAAAATGATGAAATTGATACATAATATTTTGGGTGACCCTGTTATTTAAGGGAATACATTTTGGCTAGTGCTGTTTCTGTGTAAAGTTCACTGTCTACATGAAATTTTACTACAGTTTGGTTCCTATTTTACTTAGAGGGAAGCTAAAATTAGAGCAATACCAGTCAGTCATGGTAATAATGACTTACATCAGTCCTCACTGCACAGAGGAAGGTAGCCTTAATCATTATAGTCCAAATGGTTTAGATGCCTCCTGGTGAGTTTTCTCATCAGTGGTATCATCCTATATCATCTTTATGGGGAAGAGGATCCTTAGATGCAACAGAGTCCTGGACCCTTGACAAACTGACACTCTAGTAAGAATACAAAATAATTGTGGTATCACAGAATGAGGTTAACTGAAGATAAGAAGTTTGATTTGATATAACTGTGGCTTTGGCTTTTTCTGAATATAATTCTAGTCTAATATTTCATCTTTCCAGGGAAGTATCATATTCTGAAAATAGCAAGATTAGATTAGATGCTTTCTGAGATCTCAGAAAGCTTTAAAATGTCAGTGAGCTTGGGTGAAAACATGAGTATCTAGGTAAGATACCTGGGGCTAGCTATTGAGGGTCTACAGAAACCAAAGGATAAGGAGGTTTGGAGTAAAGGCCAGCTACTACAGGCTGACAGGAAAGACTCCTAGGAGGAAAGCAGAGCAGGTGGGGTTTGGATGGCTGCAGCAGGTGAGGCTGACACAGGGCTTAAACCTGCCTCCCTGGGTGTGATGCCTGGAGCTAAAGTCAGGCACAACTGAGTAGCACCAGTGATTTGATGTTCAGCCAGTGGCCCTTACATCTAAAGTGGGCATGGTCAGACTATTTCCAAGTGCTGGGACCAGGTTCAGCATGCTAAAGGAACTTATGCCCTCTGCCAAAGGAAAAGAATTATAGAAGCTGAAATCAAGCCATCCTTAACAAGTCATTTCTATCATACAGCATTTACTATGTGAGCTATAGAAACATAATGTTAAACTGTGTATAAGAAAAGCTGATTTCTACCTCACAATAAAATGTGTAACTTTTACTGTCTGTGAACATAAGTATAGATTTTTTTTCTAAGTGGTACGATAGTTAACTTTATAATGTCTTACAAATAAATGATCTTGCCTGGCATGGTGGCATACCCCTCTAACCCCAGCACTAAGGAGGCTCTGAGTTCAAGGCTATACTGGACTAGATAGTAAGTTTAAGGACACTCTGAACTACATCATGAGACCCTGTCTCAACATATTAAACAAATAAATACATCTGATGCTAGAAAAGTAAAAGGGAATTGGGAAAAGGGAAAATTTTTGATGTGTTATGTGCGTTTACTCTGCATTCCCTACTGTGCACGTAAGCATTATGTACTAAAAACATTTGCTAATGAAAGTAATAAAATAAAATTTAAAAATACCAAATTCTAGAAAGAAAAGATTGGAAAATTAAGCAAAGCATCCAAGAAAATAGGCATATGTGTACTTGTTTTTCAGAGTCATATGATCTAAATGGCTAAGAATGTGATTATCATATTAAATTCATGGACTCTACCCTGATGCAAGAATTCTAATTGCTAACCGCATTAGGTTCAAGCTGAGAGTCTTGCCCAAGGGAGATTCTTTAAGGTATTCAAGCTGCTTTTGTTCTGTGGGTGATAAGGAAGTTCAGTCATATATAGTTTCAGCTCACTTTTACTTATCTTAGCCATATCCAGTGTACCCATGGATATGGATACACTGGATACCCATGTATCCAGTGTACCCCAAGTGTCTCCTTGAGGACCTCTTTGCTCCCTTACTACAGGCATGGGCTCTCCTGTGTGCACGTGATTCTTGTGATAAGGTTTCTTCGTTGTCCTACTCAGAACTCAGGCTTCTACACTGATTGCTGAAATTTGCCTTGAACTCCAGCTTGGCTGTTGGATCCCACACTTACCCAATCTAGAGTACTAGGAGTAGTGAAATAAAAGTCTAGAAGTTTCCAATTAAAAATATCTCTTCAACTCACAGCCATTGCTACTAGTGACAGATCCTGTCAATATGTTTATTTTGGTACTATCATGCAGCAGCCGTGAGCTAGGCTCAAGGGTGGCTTCAGGTGCCCATTAATAGCACAGCTCATTCTTGAATTGTCCCTTAGCTCCTGGCAGCTGCCAAAATCTCTTTCCATGGTTAGTCAAAATCTGTTCCTAAGCTCTGTGTCAGCAATTCTTCGAAGGTAGAGGATTCTGATGTCAGTTAAGAATAGATCTGAATCTTTAGCATCAATTCTAGGAAGGAACTTATACCACTCTATACCTACCTGTACTTATTTCCTATTGTTGGGTTAAAAATTGCCACATAGGGCAGGCCAAATAGCTCAGCAGATTAAAGCATCTGTTTAGACTCAGAGGCCAGATGTTTAATCCCTGGGCCTGTCATGCCGGCCCTGTCCCCATATCACCCATATATCCAGTGTACCCCAAGGGTCTCCCTTGGCACACTGAGATGGCCATTGAGACTGGGCATGCACTTGTAATTCAGCACTTGGGAGGCTGTAAATGGGAGAATCACTACAAATCCAATCTATACAGTGAGACCCTGTACACTCTGTACATGCAGTCCTAAAATACAAAATAAAACAACTTTTTTTTAAAGACTTAGTGACTTTATAAAATATCCATGTACTATATTATAGTCAAAAGTCTAGTAGACTCAGCTGAGCTGTCTGCTCAGCTTTGAATTGGCTGAAATCACCATGTTGATGGAGATTTGTTAGGCATAAACCCACACAATTGACCAGATCAGGCATTCTAACTTGAGAAGAAAATTTATTGGAGGTAGGAGTAAGTGAGCTGTCTGTCTAGTGAATCAAGACAGCAGAGAGCAAGGCAAATGCAGAGCTTTTAAAGGGTGTTGTGGGGAGGGTTTTCAAACAGGAACAGCTGTGGGAGAGCTTATCTTGGCAGGGCTACCTGGTCTGTAAGGGACTTTCAATGCTAACAAAGGAGAGTTTCTGTGTTTTTTTGCCCAGGTCAAAGTTATTTGTGCCCTGTTCTATGGTTTTGGCCCCAGCTGGGGGCCAAAAGGAAGTGAGCCTTGGAGTGATGATAAGGATTCTAACTAATCTGAGGGTCCTAACTTACCAGGATTAACTATTTTCTTAGGGCTTGGAGGGAGAATTCATTTTCAGATTTGTTCACAGTCCTGCTTTCTTGAAGCTGCAAGTCTATCTCCTTGCTGGCTTCCAACCAGAGTTCACCCATGGCCCTACAGGCTGCCCACATTCCTTGACTCATGGATTTCTCCATCTTCAAATCAGCCAGCAAGACGGCTCAGTGGTTTACAGCACCTGCTTAGGCAAGCTTAGGCAGACACAGAGGACTACAGTTCGATCCCTGAACACCACATGCCACACCAGTCCCACCCTCAGGGCAGGCTGAGCCAGCCAGCCAAAAAAAAAAAAAACAATGTGTTTAAATCAGTAAGGGCACATTAGACCCCGCTAATATTTTGTATTTCTCTGACTTTCTCTTTTGCCACCAGCCAGAGAAAGTTACTCTGCCTGTTCAGCCTCATGTGATCACATCAAACACAACTGGACTTCTTTGCCTTTTAAAGATTAACTGTATTCAAATGGCATGTATTGAACGTACTGCCTCAAGAGAAAATGAAAGGTAATTGTCAGTCTTAGTCCCTGGAACTTCACAGTCTGTGTTCCTATTTGGAAATCAGGTCTTTAAAGATAAATATAGATATGCAATATAATGGATGCTCATATAGAAAAGAGAAAAGTGGACAGAGAGAAAGAGACATGCAGGGAGAGGGATGCTGTGAAGAAACCCAAAGAGAACACCAAGAGAAGGTGGAGACAAATACCAAGTTGATGAAGCATAAAGCCAAGGATTGCCCAGCACCATCAGAAGTTAGGAGGCAAGGAAGGGTTCTATGCAGAGTATAAAGTGGCGACATCTCAATATCAAATGTATGCTCTGGTTTCTCTTCAGATTGTACAAATCTTTCACCTTAATAGCAGACGGTTGGCCTCCAGAGCAGTGAGGTAATAAATTTCTGTGGTTTGAAGCCATTTTTCCATAGCAGTCTTAGTAAAATGACACACCATAGAACCTTGCCCATCAAAGAAGTGATATCCCATCAGACACTCCAGGCCCAGGCATTAGGAGGTTAAGCTTGAAAGAGTTTCCAGAAAGTTCTTCCTATCACACTTTATAGCCCTCTTCAGGATTTTTTTTAAGGACCCATCCTTATGATATCCTCAGAAGACAATCTTTTTGTTTTATTTCTTTGGTATTTTTGTTTTTTTTTTAGAGACAGGGTCTTGCTCTGAAATTCAGGCTTTCCTTAAACTCACCATGTAACCTAGCCTGGCCTTGAACTCACCATGATCGTCCTGCCTGAGCTTCCTGAGGGCTGGAATCATAGACATACACCACTACAGGCACAGCAGAAGACAGTCTTTTATTCTTCCAAGTCAGCTCGCACATACTTCCTGGCTCAGGATATCTTCATGATTTTCTTAAAGAGATTCCCTTTTGGGGCCAGGGAGATGACTCAATAGAATAAGTACTTCCCTCGCAAGCGCAAAGGCCTGGGTTCAATCCCTGGTTCTGCCAAAATAAAAAAAAAAAAAAAAAAAGTTAAAAAGAGATTCCCTTTTGGTTGATTTTAACTGATGTTATCTCTTTATCAGAAATCCAGGTACAGACACAGAAAATGCTTCCAGAAGCTTCTTTAATGTTGCCATCACTGTAGTTTATAAAAGTACCTGTGTAAAGCAAGTATCATGAGGACTTTGCTCATGAAAGCCTGATGACTGTTCTGAGTCACAAAAGGTAACATGTATACCGCTAGCATATGAGGAAGTTTCTTCTTAATCTACCAAATTCACTGCTGCATCTGCTGAAAATGCTCTAGTCAAAGCTATCGGTTATTGTTGATAGTGCTTGGTAAGGGCAAAAATGCTGACATTTGAGTGCTGTCTTTCAGCTTCCCATCATTTTTGAAACTTTCTACTACCAAGAAAAAAAAAAGGATGTGGGGTTTCCTTGAAGTCAAAAGCAAATTTCTTTTTTTCTGAGAAAACTAAAACTTCTGAGATCCCTCTTAATCTCTTGACAGATTAACCTATCAGTTCCTGAAGAAACATAATTTGTGATTCTTTCTATAACTTTCCTAGTACTTGACAATATTGTCCTCTGTTCAGTTAAACAGCTTCCCTGTATTGGACAACGTATCATATTCTGTGAACACCATGATGTCTAGTCATAATCATAAATTTCTGTGAGCTTGGGGCCAGGAAACCAAGTGCCCACACCAAATGCCTTCCTCAGTATGACAGAAAATGAGGAAAGCCAATGGGCTCGATATCATCAGGCAGGAGAAGTTGCCAAACATTTTTACCCCATGCTGATGCTTGACCATTGCACCTGCCCCAGCCTTCCCATGGGATTCAGAATATAGAACATAGAACATAGAACAGAACACAGAGCCCAGAACACATATCACAGAACACAGAGCACAGAATACAAAGACCAGAACAGAGAGCACAGAACACAGAGCCCAAACACAGAGCACAGAACACAGAGCATAGAACACAGAACACAGAGCCCAGAACACATATCACAGAACACAGAGCACAGAATACAAAGACCAGAACACAGAGCCCAGAATACAAAGACCAGAACACAGAGCACAGAACACAGAGCCCAAACACAGAGCCCAAACACAGAGCATAGAACACAGAGCACAGAACACAGAGCACAGAACACAGAGTACAGAGCGTAGAACACAGACCACAGAACACAGACCACAGAGCACAGAGTACAGAGCGTATAACATAGACCACAGTATGCAGAGCACACAATACAGAACACAGAGCCCAGAACACAGAATGCAGAGCACAGAATACATAACACAGAGCACAGAATGCAGAGCACAGAATACATAACACAGAGCACAGAATACAGAACACAGAGTACGGAACACAGAGCCCAGAACACAGAGCACAGAACATGGAACACAGAGCACAGAATACAGAACACAGAGCATGGAACTCAGAATGCAGAACACAGAGCTCAGAACACAGAACACAAAACACAGAGCCCCAAATAGAGATCACAAAACAAGGAGCACAGAACACAGAACACAGAGCACAGAAGAGGCAAGGATAAGACCCAGAGGAGCCATGTAGGTAATTAGCAGCAGTCCTGATGTAGAAATCATGGGTGAGTTGAAGCCAGAAGTTAAGAAAAATATAGGTCCCGAGAGAAGGTGATAGAAAAGGCAAAGACGAGGAGAAGCTGGAACACAGAGTAGTGATATAACCAGAAAACAGAAAGTGAATTCAGCTTCTGAGGGGAAAATCAGGGATGCCAATGAGCCTCGAGAATTATCTGCACAGCAAGATTATGAAAATCAGGTCCAGGGACCTAGTAAATAGATAGTTATGAATCATAAACTGAAATCAAGTACATTCCATTACGTGTATACATGCTACTATGACATGAATAAATTTTGAAAATATTATCCCAAGTCAAAGAAGCCAGAAGCAAAAGATAAATTGCATGAATCTATTCTTATGAAATATACAGAGCAGGCAAACCCATAAACACAGAAAGTAGATTAATGATTGCCAGGAGCTGGATGTGAGGGTTGATATGTGGTTTTGGGGGAAAATCATGAAAATGTTCTAGAGTGATTTGGGATAATGATTGCAAAGCTTTGAGAATATACTAAAATGAATGTTTTAGTCAAATGGGTGAATTGTGTGCTATAAGAATTATATCCCAATAAAACTAATTGAAAAGAATGAATGGGTAATGTAAGAAAATGCACACAGAAATAAAGAAATTCTAAAAATTGAAAGGAAATGCTACAACTAAAAAGCACTGTAACAGAAATGAAGGATGACTTAGATGGGTTCATTAGTCACTGGAGCTGCCCATGGAGTCAGCAGACTTCGTGGCAGGACAATAGAATTTCCCAGGTGCTGTGGTTCTTGCAGGCAGGTGAGTGCACACAGGTGCCACTGCCCATGTGGTGTCTCTGCTTTTGTCCTTTGAAGGAACTGCAGCTTCAGCTGAGGCATGGTGCCACCAGCAGGAAGGTCAAAGGACAGATCGGGTGGCATCCCTAGAGCTTTGTTAAAATCAAGATTTATAGAAAGTATGGCTCGCAATAGATACTAAATTTTATTTTCAGTAGTAACAGATGATGCATTATTTTAAAAAATGTAACAGTAGAATATGCAAGAGTGGGGCCAGGGAAGTGGCTCAGTGGAATAAGTGCTTCCCTGGCTAGCACAAGGGCCTGAGCTCAATCCCCAGTTCCACCAAAAAAAAAAAAAAAAAAAAAAAAAAAAGAATACTCAGGAGCTATTTGGCAACATTGAAATGTATAAGATCCTCATTAATTGGACTCCTATATAAAAAACAGGAATGAGTAGATTAAATATTTGGGGTAATAAATAACATTAGTATCAATATTGTTGTACTGTCTCTTGGTACACAAATACATGTATTTCTGGACATATTGGAGTTACAGTCCTTCTACATCTTCACCAACACCTGTTAGTCTCAGGCTTCTAGATTCAACCCCGAGGGGCTATGTAATGCTATTCATCTTGGACATCTATTTTCATGAAATCTCTTACCATCTATTCCACTGTCTGTATTTAGCTAATTGATTTATAGCTCTTTACATATTATAGATACCAATATGTACTCAGTCTACTTCTTTGTTTCCAGCTTTGTCCCTTTTGTCCCATTAACCCAGAAAGAAAGACAGCTGTGCTCTGCAGCCTCTCTTCCTCTTCTGTCATAATCAGCACATAAATTCATAAAAGATAACTGATCCAAATGAGTTTAGCACTCTGACTTCTTTTACAGATTGATCCCCATAATTTCTTATCACCTAGTTGTCCATACCTTCAAGCAAGTATTTTAATTTTGCCCATCTTTTCTAGCTACTCTAAGTCATAGAATTGCACCAAATTGTCTTATCAGCCATTATCAGAAGTGCCTGGTCCAGTAGATGCAGCCTCATTAATCCCTTCCTACTCAGCTATAAAATGCTTGGTCATATGGCCATGGTTCCACATGCATTCAGAGAGGGAAGCTGACCCTAAAATTTAATTTTCCACAGTGTTAAAGTACAATACCCCTTCACATGCAGTATTTAGTATGATAGCAATATTTCCTTTCTGAACTTCACATTCGGAAAACACTATGTGAATTTATTACTGAATTATATATTATTAAGTAAATATAACTTTAATAATAAGAATCTTCTTTCCTCTCTTAACAATTTAAGCAATTAAAAACTTTTCCTGTTGCATAAAATGAGCAATAATCAACATTTTGGGGAATTATCTTCTTCTTTCAAGTTAAACTTCTCTCTCACATAATTTCAGAAACTTTTTTTTACTTTATAATTCTGTAATTCTGACCATGGATCAGAGGCTAAAGTTTTAATGAGAGAATCGAAAGATGAAAGTGAAATAAGCTCTTTAAAGGCCATTTCCTACCATGAATAGGAATGGCTGTGACATTATTTGCAGGAAGTGAGCTGATCAGAAAAAAAGTAAAAGCATAATATACATAAATGTAAAGAATATACTATTCAAGGGAAAAATGCAAATGATTAGGAAAAATGGAGGTTTTTTTTAATTTAATAGATGAAGCATGTCTCATTACTTAACATATAACCAATCTGAGCCCATATGCATAATGGACAACTTTCTTATTCAAATTGAACGTACTTCAATAGTCATGGCATTCTGTTGTATGCCATCCCTAAGACCCAGCAAAGAGCTGAGGCTCTTCAGGCAGAGATCTGAGGTCATCACCCGGCTCCAACGCTGAGTACCCACAGCCAAACACTTAACCACACTCATCTTACCATTTCGGGTCTTAAAAGCCAAGATACTTAAAATTATTATATAGGTTTGAAGAAGTTGACATTGCCAGGTACATAGAACAGTGCCTACAACATCCTGGAGATAGAGGACAGTGGCTGTGAGAGGAAACCCCAACTACTAACATGATTTGTATTTTATTAATACAGAAAATAAGTCACGTAGAAAAAGAGCGAAGGGGTTAGGTGAGCAGGTAAAAAAGGGGTCAACCGTACCAAAGAAAGCAGAGTATAGATGACTTTGGCTGAAGTGTTCCATAAAAAGTATTCAAGTTCCCAGAAGGCTCATGGAAACATGTCACTTGAAGGTTTCCTATCTAAAACTGAGGAGGGAAATTGCAATCATTTTCTTCTCTATGAAAGACGATTCTTGCTCTCATATAGCTAAATTGGCCATATAAGTGACCAGGTCACTACCTCAGACTTATTCCAAAAGAAACCTAAAATACAAGGTTAAAATTTCTAGGGGATGTGAGAATTATCGGTTCCAAGGGTATGATTTTTTTATTATTGGAAAACATCAGGAATCGAGAAATAATTTCATTTTCTGTAGTTGCAAACAATGTATTGCAAAATATTTTAGCTAAGAAATAGTAATGTGACAGCAGTTTTCATTGTACTCTAGGTAAGCAATAAACATAGTGGAGGTGATTTAATGCAATTATATGAATTTTTTCTCCTTTGCTGACACAACCCATGTATTATTTGTAAGCCTTCAAGCTGGTTGCTACAAATTTAGTGACCTTATACTCTTTACAACAATCTGTTTGACATTGTTTGCCTGACACACCCATGCAGAGCAAATTTGCTGTAGAAGCCAAAGAACCACATATAATCTCCAATACAGGAGTCCATCTTAAGACTAGAATTTCCAGTGAAGAAATTTAATCAATGTTTAATCCTGACATACTGAAGCTAGATAAATCCCAAGGATCCTCTAAGCCAACATCCTCATCTAACAAATAAGAAAACCAAACCCTAGAAAGATAACTGTATGCAGGGCCACACAATTAGAAGCAAAACAGGGACAAAAATTCAGGCCTCCTCACTCCACAGATGGTGCTCAGAACAGCAGGATGACAATCAGTTTAGAGTTGATAAACCATTCCAGCCAACAACAGAGTCACAGAAGAACACTGTACTATAAATTATAAGGTACATTAGACAGCAAATAATCAGAATCTTAATGAAATCAGGCCACGCTTAATGAAAATTAAGAAATCAGGATAAAGATGGTAAGCAGAAATTAGCAAGAAGTTAATACACAATCATCTTTTTTTCTCCACTTATGTTTTAGTGCTTTAGAGTTGCATTTGATGTGATGTGAGGACTACATACATGTGTGTCGTCTCCTCCAGGCTAGATCTTAAAGATTCTAGAAAGAAACCATGAATGTCAGGAAATAAAAATGGAGAGAATTAAAGCACCTGCAAGCAGGCATAGGGGTCCAAGATTTGATCCCCAGCCTACCATGCCAGCCCCGCACTTGGAGTACACTGAGATGGCAATTGAGACTGGGCGTGGTGGCTCGGGCCTGTGATCCCAGCTCTTGAGAGGCTATAAAGAGGCGGATCACTACCGGTCCGATCTAGTAGTGAGACCGTGAACACCCTGTAGACTCTCCCAAAATAAAAAAAGGAGAGAAAGTAAATATAAATGGGTAATTGTATTAATTTCAAAGGACTTAAGCAAGAGGCCATGTATTAAAAATGATTTTGTTAACTAAGTGTCCTAGAAAATGATTTGGCCTCAAAATCCAATTTCAGCAATTGGCTTCATGCAAACTAAAGAAATTATGTGCAAAAAGGGGTTTGGAATGAGGTTGTCACTGTTGAAAATGCTTATACTCATAAAAGACTCAAAGACAAAAATCATGCCTTATATAGTTATCTTTCTGGCAGCTGCTATTGAAGGATATAGCTGTAAAATCAATGTATTCTCCACAATAAAATTCTAATTCATTTAAATATTGGGAAACATTTTAACATGAATTCTAGCTCCCAATTTTTAAAAATTCTACTGGGACAGTGGCTGCAGTAGAAAGAATGTTGCCAGCACTATCAGTTTTAAGACCCCAAACGTCAGTAGCAGGACTCTGCCCTCAGTAGACAATAACAATGTCCACGATTGAACTGATGCTGCAGTAGATCACGTATACTTCCAAGGATGTCGTCAAGAATATTTCAGTACTGGCATGACTCATTTCTGTACATTCTAAGTCATCACCACAACATACAAAGTTGTCAACATGCACCACACAAAATTATGCTAGAATACCATGGAGGTTGCACAAATATAAATATATAAATAAAGGGACAATAGATAATTGAAACATAAAGATGCATACATATGCAGAGATTTGTTTACTTATCAAGGAATCCAGGTAATTCAAGGAGGAAAAAGATTATTTTTTCAGAGAGTGTACTGAATAATGAGATACCCATGTGAGAACAATGAATTTTGGACTTTACGTCACCTTATATACAGAAATCACCTCCAAATGGAACAGCAACCTGAATAAAAAAAATTTAAAACCATTAAACTTCCAGAAAAGACACCAGAGATAACCTTTGTAACCTTGGGGCAAGCAAAGATTTCTTAAACAGACACTCAAAAAAGAATCATTTTAAAGAAGTGATTATCTATAGAAAATTTAAAACTTTGCTCTTAACAAAGAATCCACCAATAGGGCTGGTGAGATACCTCCATGGACTAAGTGCCTGCTTAGATAAGCGCAGGGACCAGGGTTCGATTGCCTGCCCCACATGCCATGCACCCCACCCCAGGGCCCTGTGATATCCACTGAGACTGAACATGGTGATGCACCCGTAATCCCAGTGCTGAGGAGGTTGAAACAGGAAGATCATTGTGAGTCTGAGCCATGCAGTGAGACCTTGTACCAAATATATATTTTTTAAAATAAAATCCACTAATAAATTGGAAAGAAAAGGTCAAACCAAAGAAAAATGGTTTTTGTGGGAAAGGTTTTTGTGAGATATATATCACTAATAACTCACACCTAGGATATATTTTTAAAAACTCTTATTAAAGCTCAAGGGGAACATAAAGAACACAACTAAGACAACAATGTGGGCAAAAGATTAGAACAGAAACTTCACAAAGGAAGACACATGTATGGCTTATAAACAAACACCAGGAAAGGTGTGCAAAGTTATTGGTCATTTAGAAATTCTAATTAAGATGGAAATGACATGCTGTTTGTAGGTAACAATAATTGCTAATATTTAAAAGATGGGAGATGCAAATTGATGGCGTAAATGTTTAGCAACTGAAGCTTATATATTATGGCACTGTAAAAGGGTTCAAACACATTACATAATTTTTGAACTAGAAATTTTATTCTCAGGTAATTATTAAATGAAACAAGAAACATGTTTCATGTAAAGCAGAAAGGAAGTATATATTGCTGCAAAATCTTGATATAACTGTTCTTAAAAGTTTTATTAATAATAGATAAAAGGTGGAACAATCCTAATATCTATCAAAAATGAAAGTATAAGCAAAGCATTGTATATCTTACAATGGGATACTATTCTGCCATAAAAACAACCACTGAGGCAAACAGTAAATTTACACAACCCCAAAATCATGCTAAGAAAAATATAACTAGAACCAAGGGAGTAAAAACTGAAGAGAGTAAATACTGAAGGATTTTCTAAATATAAAACTTTAGAATATGCAGAACTAATCCAGAGTAGCAGAAATCTAAGTAGCAGTCCCGTGGGACAAAGGTCAGGAACTTCCTGCAGAAGAGTGAGCAAATATTTTGTGGTGATAAAAATGTTCTACTTTTTTATTGTGATGTTGGTTATGTATTTTAGACTTTTCTCAAAACATAAAGGTATACCAGAACTCTCACAATGACAACCATTTAAAAAGAAAACAAGGAGAAATATCAAAGAAGATATAAAGACATGATATGATTCATGTTTTCAAAAGACATGCTGGCTTCTATTTTGAGAAGAGACTGAAAAGCTAGAAGCAAGATTTCTTCTAAATATTCTCTCCACAAAATGTCTTCCCTGACTCATGTAATCACACACATCCCATTTATAAAGATATGATTACCGACCTAGAAAATGTATAAATACATATATTATTAGAATTGACATAATATTAGCAATATATCTGAGTACAAAATCAATATCTAAAAGTTTTGTATCTAAATAATAGATGTATAAGTGCAATCAGCTCAACAACTGTATTTACAGGAAAACTAAAAATATCAAGTGACTGGGGGGAAGAAACTGGCTACAAAACTTAAATATCAAACAAGATCTAAATCAATCAAGAGAGTATATACATTTTAGCAAAGCTGAAACTCATTGTCTTCACAGTGTTCAGCAGCCACTAACTCCAAGTTGTGTGTGTTTTGCTTCCTTGTGTGTTTGTGCTTTGCTTCCTTGTAGCCACAGAGCAGCAAAGATATCAAATAACTGTCTGATTATGAAGGAGAACAATTCCCCAGCTGAGACAGTAACCCCAAAGAGTCTGCACCTGCAGGGAGAAATAATAAATTGAGCCTACAGCACTAGCCCCAACAAAAGCTTATTTCACCATAAAGTACAAAAAACAATAAAGAATTTTACCCCAAAAGTGACTCCTTCAAACAAGGCCAGAGTTGGAAAAGCCACTTCAGGGTTTCCAGTGTTACCTCCCCACAGTCACTGTGTAAGAGACCACTATGGAAAGTAGCCTTGGAGAGTGGCAGACTAGGCATGAGCCCCCTGTGGAATTTAAACTCAGAACAATGAAGACATGGCCAGGCCTTACTCTCCAGGGTGAGAAATCAAGCCGAGCAAGCGAAGCTTTCAGAGGCATCTGGACCTGAAAGTATTGACAGAGTCCCGCAGTCAGCCTGAATCCCTGCCCACTGCCTCTGGGAGAGACAGTGACCTGATTGTTTTCTCTGTCTACAAACATAAGCAAGGACACACATCAGCCTGGATGGTTGTCACAGAGTGGGATGTATGGACAGATGAATCTCTGGATAAAGGTGCAGGTAGACACCTCCTAATCTCACAGCCCATAAATCTGAGCAGAGTAAACAGTGACTTGCTAGATTCCAAAACTGCAGATTCTAGGGGGAAAAAAAATTTATTGAAAATGACAAAAAAGAAAGTTTACTCAATTTTTTTTTCTTTCTTTTCTTTACATTGTGTTTTGGGAGATCGGATTTTTTATTTTATATTTTTCTCTTATTTTCTTTTTCTTTCATTTTATTCTCTCTCTTTTTTTTTCTTTTCTGTTACTTTTGTCCAGTACTACTCATTTCCTTTTATTCCTCAATAGGAGCCTTTGTCTCAATTTTCCCTCTTTCTCATTTTCTACTTATTAATCTTTCAAATTCAATTTTTTTCATTCTCTAAGCCCCCTACCCCTTTACCCTTCTTAGTATAACATCAGGCTTGATGAATCTTTAGACATTTTGTTAACTCTATGTTCTACCATTAGTAGAAGTATAACGGTTGCATTTATTAGATACTGTAGGCCAAAACAAGCAGGAATATCTATCGTATTTATGCCCAAAATGGACTGTAGGCCCCAACTGACCAAAAGAGGCAAAGAAAGTTATTACACATTGATTAAGGGAACAATTTAACAGAAAGAGAAAACAGTAAGTGTAAATGACCTTGAATACAGTGCACTCAACTAAACAAACACTACGGGACATAAGAGATCAGATAAACACCAGTATGACTACTGTGGAGAACAGGAGTACTGAATGCCCAATTACCATAAATAAATCAGTTAGACAAAAAATTTAGAGTTGAACTACACTTTCAAACAAATGGACTGAAAAGATACCTACAGAATACAACATCCAGTGTCAATACATTCAAGCAGCACCAGAAACTTTATACTTCTATATACTATACAGCCTATTAAAGTGTTAGTTCTTTAAAAATTGGTTCATGACTGAAAGAGTAATTAAAATTTGGAAGGTAGAATAG
This sequence comes from Ctenomys sociabilis, assembly GCA_004027165.1. Lineage (NCBI taxonomy): Eukaryota > Metazoa > Chordata > Mammalia > Rodentia > Ctenomyidae > Ctenomys > Ctenomys sociabilis. The sequence continues at coordinate 22,732 of PVKA01035206.1, forward strand.
ATTGTGTGAAAGGGAAAGAATTTGATCAATGGGAAGGAAAAATTGGGATGAGGAAAAGGACAAATGAAAGAAGGGAAAAATATATTTAGG